>SKCR01042907.1:0-32219 GCA_019454045.1 Zanthoxylum bungeanum
ATATCCCAAAGTGACTACCATTTGGATATGGAAGACACGAATGAATTAAAGAAGGGCGAGGCTCTAACTTTAAAAATGTTTGTCTTAGTTATGTTCACAGCTAGTATTAAATTAGATTTTAAATACTTAGTGTGGTACATAAGATATATGTATTGATATTCAGAATCTGCTTTGAGCAGGATACTGACTTCAAGCTGAGATTCTCTGCGAATCGGAAACGGGACGAAAGTCGCTGTTTCGACCGTAGATACCTAAGTTAGGAACTACCCTTTGGGTGCGTACTTAAATTAGGAACTGTTATAATGTAACTAGTTTGACTAGAAACATTATCTCTAATCAGTGTTTAACCCACTGCGGGTGAACCTTTATATTCTAAAACACTAAAGTGTTTTATTATAAAGATGATACTGAGATAAATACATTAGATGTAAATAACAGAATTTATATTTTGAATATAATAAAAAAATCTCAAACATATAAATGACAAATAAATAGCTCAAATTGATTTGATCAATAGAGACTTATTTATGGCATTGTTGTCTTGGACACAATTAAACGAGACATGTCAGTTAGACGGTGTGTCCGAACTAAAACCGAATTTTGTTGGACATGATAAGGTTTATCACGAGTCGCTCTGAGCTATTATTTCCTTCATACATGATATGTATTAACAGTGCAAAACTTATTTAGAATAAGGTTCCATGTAAATCTGTTTGACAGATATCATATAGGATATGAACAGGAAAGAAACGAGGTTTCTCATTCCTAACAATTTGGGTATGCTAGGCATAACGTTTGGATGATACCAAAACTAGGAACCCAAATTGGATAAGTGCCAATATAGGTTATCCTAAGGGAAGCCATAAGTATAGTACTTATAAATCTCACATCAGAACAATGTGATTGTTGCTCACCATGCGGTTTTCCTGAGAGGAATACCGATATGCAGTGGTCAGTGGGAGGATAGTGATACTCGATGAAAATCGGAGTAATACTGTTCTAGGCACGAAGTCCGTAATGGAACACAAATAGTTCATCAATGATGAATCTATACCGTTAATCTTCAAATACACAAGAAACCGCGTAGATCAGAGAGAGTCAGAAAACAACCTGGGGTATGGGTTTCTGATCTCACCTCATAAAGATCTTAATTTTTTAAGGTACACCAACTGATTACGTATGAGGTAGTGATACAAGGTATCGACTCCCTATTATGGCAAAGTGCCATGAGTCGAAAATGGATTCCATGTTTAACAACTATTTTGGATACTAGTTGTTGTACCACGAGGCATTGTGCCTATGGTACATTAAACGTCTTCAAGGAAGACATACATGGAAGGCAACATACCAACGTACAAAGCTAGGCTTTTGACGGAAAGGTATCGTTATCAACATTGTGTTAATAACGGTTCAACCTTTTACCTGTTGCCATGGTAAATCCATTTTGAAGATGCTTGTTGATAACTGCATATTTCATTTATGAAATGTGTCAGTTGCAGATCAAAATCGCTTTCCTGAAAAGGAAACCTTTTGGAGGATGCTTTCAACATCTGACGATTTTGTATAACCGACAAACAAGGTTTACCGGTTATTCGATCCATGTTTGGATTGAAGCAAGCATAAGGTTCTTGGAACTGACGTTTTGAAATAATTATAATGGTTTATGATTTGACTCAAAACGAAATAATTCTTGTGTATATAAGGAGGTTAGTGGGAGGGGCACTGACGATGAAATTCCCATAGATGAAAGCTTGGCTTTCATAGATATTCTTTCAATAGAAATTCTCCGTAGAATTCTGGGGAGTAACAACCTTTATTCAAGGAATAAAGATCTACTGGGCTAGATTTGGAGTGGAAACACTCTCTGAGAAATTGTACATTTAAAATGTACTTGTATTGGTGTCTCATACGCTTTGAGCATATGGAGTCACAATCGGGACAATCCAAGTGATAGTCACTGGATTGAAGATTAAGAACATCTGTTAGTATCTGAGAAAACTAAAGATGTTGTCTTAAACTATGGAGATGGAGAACTTGAAGTGACTGGGATCACTGCTGCAAGTTTCCAAACCGGTAAATACTGCGGTACTATAAAGTTTGCACACTGGGACAGTGAGCTGGAAATCTTCCGAGCAAGATAACTGTTGCCGAATTAACAACAAATGCGGATTATTGCTGCAGCTGAGGCAGCAATAGAAGCCATTTGGATCGATAATAAATCTAATTAGATTAGATACAGTTCTGTTAGCAGCTGAGCTAGGCGTCAGCACAGGCTAAAGAAAATTAAAGGTCTCATCGACGATCCAGATATATACTTCTATATCATCTGATTTGTTCGGATCATACATCGTGGCGATGTGATGATCGTGTAAATCGCGTCAGACGATAATTAAGCAAATCCGCTGACGAAAACCTTTCCTCAGCAATTTGAGCGAACCGTACATAGTTCAGTGTGTGGGACACTTGAGTGACTGGCTATGTGCCAAGTGGGAGATTGTTGGACAAAATGACCCATAGCGTCACTATTTGCACAGATCATTGTGTTGTTGTAGCAAATTAACTATGTGACAAGGAAATTGCACTCTCATCATTTGTGATTGGATCACCATAGATATATAAATGAGAGAGAGGTCCCTATGATTAGTCCTGGACTGAGAATGATATGAGACAGTATCAGTCCCGAAGGTTTAATCATTAAATATCCCTAGCCGTAGTATTATCGAGACTGGACATCGATAATGCGGAATAGGCTAGTATTGCACTTGTGCGCGTTTGTGAGGGCACAACGGCATAGTTCTCATATATAAAGTATTGGATACTTATGCAAGTGCGATAGGAGGTCGTGTTTCACCGATGGTACGGGAAACAGCTTCGCTCTGGATAGACCCCTCGGAATCCCATTGGTATTATGACTATGTGTCTATGGGAGGCCGAAAATCGAGGTAGGTGTGTATAGTCTTAACCTGAGACTTGCATCGCTAATACTTACGATAATCGATAAACTTTGGTCTTGGTGGTAGGGGGCTTTAACCGGTTCTGTGTACACCATTTCTGGGTTTATCAGAGAGTCGTAGTGTATTGGGTGTGATGTCAAGACGGAAGTATCACTTCAGTCATTTGGAGATGATGTCACGCAGGATACGGTACTAGTGCTCTTGAGTGTTGCGCAACCAATCGGGATATTGTGACCAGGTCATGTATATCCGATTATAGAGACTATGTTACCAGACATCCGACATGTGTTTCGGACGGGGCAGACACTTATCCAGCCCCAGCCCTAGCACGTGATTATCCGATACTGGGCCGATATACACAATACTACGGTATACTACGCTTGATACAGATCTATATATTCCTATAAGAATATTTCTGGAGAATTGGGTAGGCATGGCGCTTTGCTAGAAGCCAACCTTGTCTTGTAAATCGATATAAACGTAGTACGAGGTACTTACGTGTTCGGACAGTCCGACGATCGTATTTACTGCCAACATATCCGGAGATCTCATGGGTCGCTTCCTGAAGATTCACCGATGACGTATGACTCGCACTTTAATTAATCAGGGATTAATTAGAAGAGAGAGATAGAATTAATCTGGGATTAATTCGATGAGAGAGAAAATTAATCTGGGATCAATTGCGGAGATATTTTATCTGGGATAAAATATTAATTAAAGAGAGAGAACGATTAATTTGGAATTAATCGATAAAATTAATATATATTCGATATATTAATCGAAATTGGATTTCGACGCGGAATTAAAATTAGATTTTAATTCGGGCGAACGAATTAATTTAGAATTAATTCGTCAGCGACGTGAATAGTGAATTCGCTAGGCGTAATCATTTAATTACGACGCGACGGAAAATTCGTTAATTTGGAATTAGCGAACCCGAGCCCGAGAGTGATTGCGAGTGCGTTCGCATTTCGAATTCGAGCGCGGCACGCGAGTCACATCAAGCGTCAAATCGCTAGTCGCGTCAATCGTCAAATCAATTGTCACTTTGAGTGATGTGACTTGACAATATGTCACTTTTTTAAAGTGATAGATGTGATGAAAATGAAAAGTGATGTGATATGAATTAAAGTTATAAGTAAAAGTGATGGAATATGAAAAGGTTTGAATATATATATTTGTTTTATTTATTTTTGGAAAATAAATGAATAAAAATATAATTGCCTTTTCTTTTCATTTTTTACACATCATTTTCGGTCTTCTCTCTCCACATGCAACAGTTCACGTTTTTTCTCTTCTCCCTCCATTTTCTTCTCTTCTTCTTCTCGGCTCACTGCCGATTTTTGTCTAAAAATGTTCTGGTTTGACCGAGCATTTGAGAAGCAAAATGAAGAAGGATGGTGCTAGCACACTCACATGGTTATACTTAGGTGATAGGGAAGCTTCTTCTTTGAGCAAGGAAGCTTGAAGCTTTGAGCTTCAATGGAGTTCACATGGCCGAACATGGAGGAAGCCATCACGCCCAAACCCGCGAGCCCACTGCATTTGGAAGCCATTGCTGTGACTTGGAGGGAGCAAAAATCGCACCTTGCTCTTCAAACATCAAAAACCGAAATTCAATGTGAGTTGATTCCGCCACCTCCTTTGATGTGTTCATATGTTGATTTTATGCATTGTTTGTGATCTTGTGGACTTGATTGAACTACAACACATGTATGCCATGATATGTACGCGACCTGATGTGTCATATGCTTTGAGCATGTGCAGTCGCTATCAGGCGATCCAGGTGAAGGTCACTGGATAGCTGTTAAGAATATCCTTAAGTATCTTAGACAACCAAGGATGCTTTCTTAATTTAGGGAGGTGGAGAACTGAGGTGTCTGGGTACACCGACGCAGTTTCCAAACCGACAAAGACGACTTCAAGTCGCAATCGGTACATTTTTTGTTTGAATAACGGAGCAGTGAGCTGGAAATCTTCCAACAAGATACTGTTGCCGATTCAACAACTGAAGCGTATATAATTTGTGCATCGGAAGCAGCAAAGGAGGAGTTTGGATCCGAAAATTCCTATCGGATTAGGAGTAGTTCCGTTAGCTGCTGAGCCCGTACCATTGTATTGTGACAATAACGGGGCTATAGCACAGCTAGAAACCAAGGTCTCATCAACGATCCAAGCATGTTCTTCGGCTTTAACCATCTGATTCGGGAGATTATACATCGTGGCGATGTAAAAGTCGAGAAAGTCGCATCGATTGACAACATTGCAGATCCGCTGACGAAGGATTTTCTTCAGCAAGTGGTTTGAACGACTATACATAGTTCAGTATTAGATGCTTGAGTACTGGCTATGGCCAAGTGGTAGATTGTTGGACATTATGACCCATAGCGTCACTGTTTTGTAAATGATATTGTATTATTGTACAAAATTAACTATGTGATAATGAAATTGCCCTTTTGCCATTTTGTAAAATTATTTACTTTGATATATTAATGGCAAAAGTCCATATGATTAGTTCCGTATTGAGATGATATGAGACAGTATCAATATAAAAGGTTTAATCATTAAATATCCCTAGTCGGAGTATTATCGAGATCGGACATCGATAATGCGGAATAGACTAGTATTGCACTTGTGCGAGTTGTGATGGCACAACGGCATAGTTCTCATATATTTAAGTATTGGATACTTATGCAAGTGCGATAGGAGGTTGTGTTTTACCGATGGTACGGAAAACAGCTTCGCTCTGGATAGACCCCGCGGAATCCCATTGGTAGTATGTCTGCGTGTCTATGGGAGGCCGCATCAGGGTAGGTGTATATGGTCTTAACCTGAGACTTGCATCGCTAGTACTTGCGACAATCGGTAAACTTTGGTTTTGGTGGTTCGGGGCTTTAACCGGTTCTGTGTACGCCTCTTCTGGGTTTATCGAGAATCGTAGTGTACTGGATGTGATGTCAAGATGGAAGTATCACTTCAGACATATGGAGATGATGATCACGCAGGATACAGAACTAGTCCTCTATAAAAGGTTGCAACCGTCGGGACAATATGACCAGGTCAGGATTGTCCGATTTAAAGAGACTAGTTGTTTGATATCCGATATATGTTTCGTACGGGGCAGACACATTTCCAGCCCCAGGCCTAACATGTGATCGTCCGATACTGGATCGATGTACGCGATACTGCGGTATACTACGCTTGATAAAGATCTTATATTCCAGTAAGAATATTTCTGGAGAATTGGGTAGGCATGGCGCTTTGCTAGAAGCCAACCTTGTCTTGTGAATCGGTAAAAACGTAGTACGAGGTACGTACGTGTTTGGATTATCCAACGACCGTATTTACTGCCAACATATCCGGAGATCTCTTGGGTCGCTTCCTGAAGATTCACCTATGATGTTTGATTCGAACTTATTAATCTTGGATTAATTGCGGAGAAACTTTATCTTGGATAAAATGCCTTATTAGGAGAGAGAGAGAGATCGATT
Organism: Zanthoxylum bungeanum; assembly: GCA_019454045.1. Lineage (NCBI taxonomy): Eukaryota > Viridiplantae > Streptophyta > Magnoliopsida > Sapindales > Rutaceae > Zanthoxylum > Zanthoxylum bungeanum. Next base: position 6,446 of record SKCR01042907.1, read on the forward strand.
AATTTGGAATTAATCGATAAAATAATATATTCGATATATTATTAAACGAAATTAGATTTCGACGCGGAATTAAAATCGGATTTTAATTCGGGCAAACGAATTAATTTAGAATTAATTCATTAGCGAACTGAATAGTAATTCCGCAAGGCGTAATTTTAATTCACGTCGCGACAGAAATTCGTTAATTCGGAATTAACGAAACCGAGCCCGAAAGTGCTTGCGGACACATTCGTATTTTGAATCGAGTGGTATCCGCAAATCACATCGCGATATCTCATTACTTAATACGAATAGATGGGATGTATCTAGTCACCTTTAAGGGATGATACATTGTCTCTAATCTCAAAGTGTGGTAATGATGGCAAATGATGGATTTCATTTTGGAGGGAAAACCTTTCACGGTTTTTGAAGGATTTTTGCATTAAAAAATTCTTTTGGTATTAGATATCATATCACTTTTATTTTTCCTTTGTCTTATACGGTTTTGGCATGCAAAGAGAACAAAAAATAAAAGTGAAACACTCTCCTCTTCTTTCTCTCTTGCTCACGCCGTGAGCTTCAAACCAAAGGCAGAAAAATTGTTTTTCATTCTCCATTTTTGCTAGCACAAGCAAGGATCAAAAGAGGTGATAGGGAAACAACCTTGGAGCTTGGAACACTTGAAGATTTGAAGCTTCTCTCCATCTTCTTGCTTGGCCGAAACTTCAACCTTGGAGGCTCAAGGATCCTCTTCACCATTTTCGTCACAAAGCTTTGTAAGTATGTTTCCGCCATCCTTCAAGCTTTGCATGTATGTTTATTGTATTTCTATTGCTTAATCTTTCCTTGGGACTAATTATAGAAACCAACAATGGTATCATTGAGCTAGGTTTAAGCATGAAATACATTAGGGTTAATTTGGGGAAAATTGATTGAAGCATGTTCTTGTGGAATTGGATGCTAAAGTATGCTTATATGTATGTTATTTGATATATTACATGATCAATTTTAACAAAAATGCATTGGATGATTTTTCCCCAAAATGTTGTCTTGGCCGAATGTGGAGGTGCTTCCATTGGATTGGAATTTTTCATGCATGAGCTTATTTGATGACTTAAGCATGATTACATGTATGATATTAATATAATACATGATTAATTTTGAGAAAAATGTATTGGATGATTTTTCCCCAAAATTGATGTCTTGGCCGAATGTGAGGCACTTCCATTAAGTTGAATTTTTGCATGCACAAGTTCATTGGATGATTTGAGTGTGCTTAATGTTTGTAATATAATAATACATGATCAATTTTGAGAAAATTGTATTGGATATTTTTTCCCCAAAATTGATGCATTGGCCGAATGTGTAGGTCATTTTAAGATTTGAAATTTTTCATGCACAAGTTATTGGATGACTTAAGCATGATTAAATGTATGATATTTGATGTAATACATGTTCATTTTGAGAAAAATACATTGGATGATTTTTTTTCCTGTATCCTAAGTTTTCACTATTATTGATTTTTTGCTTTCAAGTTCATTGGATGACTTAAAATCTATATGGATGTTAGATTAGTGATTCAATTGGATTGAAAAACAAATCGAACCGCAAAAATCTCTCTTGGCCGAATACAACATGACATGTTAAAGGACTTGATTTTTGTTCAAATAAATGTTAGACAAGTGTTTTGAACAATTGATGAATAATAAATTAAATTGGTATTTTTGAAATATTTGATTTAATGAATTAATCATGCAATTACACTTTAATCAATTGAATTTTAAAATTTGGAATATTAAAATTTAATTAATGGGCTTTTATGTTTAATTGGGCCTTATGGGCTTGAAATTGATTTTATGGCACTTAAGGGTGATTCCTTATTTGGGCTTGGTAATTGGGTTTGACCCACATTGACCAAAGCCCAAGCCTTTATAAATCAATTGAAGGCCCATCGGACTTTAATTAAACACACATTGGATGTTAGTTGGGCTTGGAGACCCAATTTGATAAGATTTAGAATCTAATCTTTAAAAGCACATAAAAGTGTAAACATTTAATTTGGAATTAAATAAATTGAATTAATATTGAATACGACTTAAATTGGATTTAACGAGTAGTTCGATATAATTCATGAATTCGTACCTTATGTACTTATTCTCAAACGAGTTGGACTCGCGCAAAATCAAACCGTTGATTGAACATTGGATGATCACTTTAATAAAGACTAATTAATTGGATTTGATTGGTTGTATAGCATGTCTTGAATGAATATACATGTATGTGATGAATGAATAGTGTATAGCGGATGGATATTAGAAGGGAAAGGGTAATTTTAGAAATTATTGTAAATTTAGAATTTATAAATTGGACCTACGTGTCCAGCCTTATCTCTTTTATCTCTTTGTATTCTCTTCTCACCTAATTCCCCTCAATGTAAATGAGGTTTCTCTTATTGTATTATGTAATTGGGTAGAAGTAGAATATTGCTAGCGGGGAGTGGAAAGGGAGTGATTTGTTCTAGGAACAATATGTTTTATATATCCATCCGTATATCACTATTAATTTATTTTATGCACTTTATGATGTTTTAGAAGCATGCTTAAGGGTGTATGATGATGAGACCTAACAAAGATAATAAATTGGTTGCCATTTACGCATAAATCCCTCAATTATATTAAGCATTATCCTTCCATTGAATGATTCTTGTTCAAGATCCAAAATTGGCATTGGTTTGTTGGCCAAAGTCAAGACCTTTGTCAATTGAGGATGTACTTGAATCATGAAAGTTTTGTTCCAATCGGTGTCTTGTCCAAGTTGTGATTTGTTGGCCAAAGTCAAGATCACTTCTTGTCCAACGACATTGATTACGAAACTTTCCTTGTCAATGGGTCTCGCTTAACCGGAATCATTAGGTTTGTTGTGCCAAAGCCAAGGCCTAGATGGTTCGGAGGATATGGTTAGGAAAATGTATTAGATACATTGGCATACATATGTTTTGGACTTGGATGTCCACCTAACCGGATCTAGGAATTGGATGAGATCCAATTGATCTTTGAGATCTACCTAGTTAAATAGCATACAATTTGTTGGCCAAAGTCAAGGTTGTGTGTTATTTAACGGGATCCTAGCCCACTAGGAAATAGGATTTCCCGAGTTCTCAACAGAGGGTTAGAGAGACTTGATAAAAATAGTGGGAGGCTAGTATTGAATTTGCAATTTCATTCAGATACTTAGCCTTACGCGTCTTTCAAAATTATTTCGTTTAATTAATCAAAATTAGTTGGACTAATTCATTGTTATTTTTTCTTGTAACAGTTTGACTGTACCCATTTTATCGTTAACTAGATAGTTGGACTATCGTAGTTGAGATGGCTAGCAAGGTAAATGTCCGAGACATCATCATGGGTGACAATGTCTTTAAGGGGACAAACTTCGCTGATTGGGAAATGAACCTGAGGATAGTCCTTGGGGCTGAGAGGATGTTGTACACTATACAAACACCTCTCCCGCCTAAGCCCACTGACCCACTTGAGCTGGAGTTATGGAAAACTCACAGCAATGATTGTGACACAGCTCAGGCTATTATGTTAGCTTCGATGACTCAACACTTTCGTCGCCAGAATAGGGACTTGGATCCTTATAATATGATGGCTAGACTTCGAGATCTCCACCGCTCCAACAAGCGGATGGAAAGGTACGAGTTGGTGAAGAAACTCTTCCGCGCCCGAATGACTGAAGGCGCATCAGTTGAGGCCCACGGGGCTCAAATGATCGCCGATATTGATGAGTTGGCCAATATGGGAATAGTCTTGGAGGCTGAGCTGACCATAGATTTGATCTTACAGTCACTTCCTGATACTTGGAGACAAATCATAATCAACTATAAGTTGATGGATACAGATGACACTCTTGGAGAGCTGTTATCCATTTTGAAGGAGTCTGAAAAAGAACTCCAAAAGGGGGGCAAGCGCGAGGCGCACTTTACATCGACCTCTCAGAGGCCAAAGGCTGGGCCCAAAGCTACTGGAGGGGTGAGGAAGAAGAAACATAAGAAAAAGGGTAAAGGCAAGTTGACAAAAGCTTCTGGGAAGCCAAGGGACAAATCTCAAGATGTCTGCCTCAACTGCGGCAAGAAGGGTCACTGGAAACGTGACTGCCGAATGGGCAAGGGACACAAGGAGGATATCAAGGCAGGCAAGGCACTAGCCTCTGGTATGTTTGTTATTGAGATAAATATGACTACTTCTAGTTTTAAAAATTGGATTTTTGATTCTGGTTGTGCTGCTCATATTTGTACTGATTTGCAGGATCTGCAGGATAGCAGGATGCTGACTTCAGGGGAGGTTGACCTACGAGTCGGAAACGGAACTCCAGTTGCTGTTTTGGCTGTAGGGACTTTTGTTTTGGAATTGCTTAAACTTTTGAACTGTTATTATATACCTAGTTTGACTAGGAATATCATATCTGTATCTTTGTTAACCCAGCATGGGTACACTTTTGTATTTAGAAACACTGGGTGTTATTTATATAAAAATGATGCAGAAATTTGCACTGCTGTAGCAAATAATGGCCTTTATATTTTGAATATAAATGAATCTCCTAAAATAACAAACAAAAGGCTAAAAGGAGTAATCTAAAAGATGAAGCTTACATGTGGCATTGTCGTCTAGGACACATAAACAAGACTCGCATATCCACACTTTCGAAGAGTGGGTACTTGGACGGATTTGATCTTAATTCATATGATGTCTGCGAATCTTGTCTTTTAGGCAAAATGCCTAAATCACCTTTTAGTGGTAAAGGTGAACGTACCACAGAACTGTTAGCCCTCGTTCATAGTGACGTATGTGGGCCCATGTCTAGCCAGGCTAGAGGTGGATATCATTACTTCGTAACCTTTACGGATGATGCATCTCGTTATGGTTATGTGTATCTAATGAGACACAAGTCGGAAACTTTTGAGAAATTCAAAGAGTTTCGACACGAAGTAGAAAACAAACAGGCAAGAGTATTAAGACATTGCGGTCGGACCGTGGTGGCGAATACTTAAGTTATGAGTTTCAAGATTACTTGAAAGAAAATGGTATTCTTTCACAGTGGACTCCTCCTGGAACACCGCAATTAAACGGTGTGTCTGAACGGAGAAACCGTACCTTGTTAGACATGGTAAGGTCGATGATGAGTCAAACTGAGCTACCAATATCCTTCTGGGGATACGCATTAACCAGTGCGGTACTTATTTTGAATAAGGTTCCGTCAAAGTCTGTTGAACAGACTCCATATGAGAAATGGACAGGAAGGAAACCAGGTTTCTCTTTCCTGAAGATTTGGGGATGCTGGGCATATGTTAAATCGTTTTACCAAACTAGAACCCAAATCAGATAAATGCCTTTTCGTGGGATATCCTAAGGAAACCAAAGGATATTACTTCTATCACCCCCAAGAGAACAAAGTGTTTGCTGCTCTACATGCATTTTTCCTTGAGAAGGAATTCTTAGATGCAGTGGTAAGTGGGAGGAAAGTGGAGCTCGATGAAAATCGTAGTGATACTGTTCCTGACAATGAATCAACGACGGAACATAAACAGACCACCCAGCATGAGTCTGTACCACAATCTTCAGATACACAAGGACCGCGTAGGTCGGAGAGAGTCAGGAAGGTACCTGAGAGGTATGGTTCCTGATCTCGCCTCATGTAGATATTAATCTTATTGAGGATAATGAACCGACTACGTATGAGGAAGCAATACAGAATATTGATTCCGCTTTATGGCAAGATGCCATGAAGTCCGAGATGGATTCCATGTATGCCAACCAAGTTTGGACACTGGTTGATGCACCAGAAGGCGTAAAGCCTATTGGATGCAGATGGATCTTCAAGAAGAAGACCGACATGGATGGCAACGTTCAAACGTACAAAGCTAGGCTTGTAGCAAAGGGGTATCATCAACAATATGTATTGATTATGACGAAACTTTCTCACCCGTTGCCATGATTAAATCCATTCGGATAATGCTTGCAATAGCTGCATATTTCGATTACGAGATATGGCAGATGGACGTTAAAACCGCTTTCCTTAACGGAAACCTTTTGGAGGATGTTTATATGCAACAACCTGACGGTTTTATCGTACCTAGACTTGCAAACAAGGTTTGTAAGTTAAATCGATCCATTTATGGATTGAAGCAATCACGGTCATGGAATCAGCGTTTTGATGAGATCATAAAAGAATATGATTTCGTACAAAACGATGATGACCCTTGTGTATACAAGAAGGTTAGTGGAGAGAGCACTGACTTTTATTGTCCTTTATGTCGACGACGTATTGCTTATAGGCAATGACATTCCCATGCTAACGTCGGTGAAAGCTTGGCTTTCATTAAAATTCTCCATGAAAGATCTGGGAGAAGCAGCTTTTATTCTGGGAATAAAGATCTACCGAGATAGATCTAGAAAGCTGCTTGGACTCTCCCAGAGTACATATATTGACAAAGTGTTGAAGCGATTCAACATGGATCAATCCAAGAAGGGATTGATGCCAATGTCACGTGGTATCCTTCTGTCTAAGGACATGTGTCCTAAACTAAAGAAGAGAGAGATAACATGAGTCGGATACCGTTCGCCTCGGCAGTCGGATCGATCATGTATGCCATGATATGTACGCGACCTGATGTGTCATATGCTTTGAGCATGTGCAGTCGCTATCAGGCCGATCCAGGTGAAGGTCACTGGATGGCTGTTAAGAATATCCTTAAGTATCTTAGACGAACCAAGGATGCTTTCTTAATTTATGGAGGTGGAGAACTTGAGGTGTCTGGGTACACCGATGCAAGTTTCCAAACCGACAAAGACGACTTCAAGTCGCAATCCGGGTACATTTTTTGTTTGAATAACGGAGCAGTGAGCTGGAAATCTTCCAAGCAAGATACTGTTGCCGATTCAACAACTGAAGCGTAGTATATTGCTGCATCGGAAGCAGCAAAGGAGGCAGTTTGGATCCGAAAATTCCTAATCGGATTAGGAGTAGTTCCGTTAGCTGCTGAGCCCGTACCATTGTATTGTGACAATAACGGGGCTATAGCACAAGCTAAGGAACCAAGGTCTCATCAACGATCCAAGCATGTTCTTCGGCGTTACCATCTGATTTGGGAGATATACATCGTGGCGATGTAAAAGTCGAGAAGGTCGCATCGGATGATAATATTGCAGATCCGCTGACGAAGGCTGTTCTTCAGCAAGTGTTTGAACGACATATACATAGTTCAGGTATTAGATGCTTGAGTGACTGGCTATAGGCCAAGTGGGAGATTGTTGGACATTATGACCCATAGCGTCACTTTTTTGTAAATGATATTGTATTATTGTACAAAATTAACTATGTGATAATGAAATTGCCTTCTTTTTCGTTTTGTAAAATTATTTACTTTGATATATTAATGGCAAAAGTCCATATGATTAGTTCCGTATTGAGATGATATGAGACAGTATCAATATAAAAGGTTTAATCATTAAATATCCCTAGTCGGAGTATTATCGAGATCGGACATCGATAATGCGGAATAGACTAGTATTGCATTGCACTTGTGCGAGTTGTGATGGCACAACGGCATAGTTCTCATATATTTAAGTATTGGATACTTATGCAAGTGCGGTAGGAGGTTGTGTTTTACCGATGGTACGGAAAACAGCTTCGCTCTGGATAGACCCCGCGGAATCCCATTGGTAGTATGTCTGCGTGTCTATGGGAGGCCGCATCAGGGTAGGTGTATATGGTCTTAACCTGAGACTTGCATCGCTAGTACTTGCGACAATCGGTAAACTTTGGTTTTGGTGGTTCGGGGCTTTAACCGGTTCTGTGTACGCCTCTTCTGGGTTTATCGAGAATCGTAGTGTACTGGATGTGATGTCAAGATGGAAGTATCACTTCAGACATATGGAGATGATGATCACGCAGGATACAGAACTAGTCCTCTATAAAAGGTTGCAACCGTCGGGACAATATGACCAGGTCAGGATTGTCCGATTTAAAGAGACTAGTTGTTTGATATCCGATATATGTTTCGTACGGGGCAGACACATTTCCAGCCCCAGGCCTAACATGTGATCGTCCGATACTGGATCGATGTACGCGATACTGCGGTATACTACGCTTGATAAAGATCTTCATTCCAGTAAGAATATTTCTGGAGAATTGGGTAGGCATGGCGCTTTGCTAGAAGCCAACCTTGTCTTGTGAATCGGTAAAAACGTAGTACGAGGTACGTACGTGTTTGGATTATCCAACGACCGTATTTACTGCCAACATATCCGGAGATCTCTTGGGTCGCTTCCTGAAGATTCACCTATGATGTTTGATTCGAACTTTATTAATCTTGGATTAATTGCGGAGAAACTTTATCTTGGATAAAATGCCTTATTAGGAGAGAGAGAGAGATCGATTAATTTGGAATTAATCGATAAAATAATATATTCGATATATTATTAAACGAAATTAGATTTCGACGCGGAATTAAAATCGGATTTTAATTCGGGCAAACGAATTAATTTAGAATTAATTCATTAGCGAACTGAATAGTAATTCCGCAAGGCGTAATTATTTATTCACGTCGCGACGGAAATTCGTTAATTCGGAATTAACGAAACTGAGCCCGAAAGTGCTTGCGGACACATTCGTATTTTGAATCGAGTGGTATCCGCAAATCACATCGCGATATCTCATTACTTAATACGAATAGATAGTGGATGTATCTAGTCACCTTTAAGGGATGATACATTGTCTCTAATCTCAAAGTGTGGTAATGATGGTAATGATGGATTTCATTTTGGAGGGAAAAACTTTCACGATTTTTGAAGGATTTTTGCATTAAAAAATTCTTTTGGTATTAGATATCATATCACTTTTATTTTTCCTTTGTCTTATACGGTTTTGGCATGCAAAGAGAACAAAAAATAAAAGTGAAACACTCTCCTCTTCTTTTCTCCTGCTCACGCCGTGAGCTTCAAACCAAAGGCAGAAAAATTGTTTTTCATTCTCCATTTTTGCTAGCACAAGCAAGGATCAAAAGAGGTGATAGGGAAACAACCTTGGAGCTTGGAACACTTGAAGATTTGAAGCTTCTCTCCATCTTCTTGCTTGGCCGAAACTTCAACCTTGGAGGCTCAAGGATCCTCTTCACCATTTTCGTCACAAAGCTTTGTAAGTATGTTTCCGCCATCCTTCAAGCTTTGCATGTATGTTTATTGTATTTCTATTGCTTAATCTTTCCTTGGGACTAATTATAGAAACCAACAACCGCCAGATTGGTTGGTTGGTAATTAAATTTTCTTACCTCCTAGATGGCAGGTTTATTTTGGTCCGCTTTATGGCTGGATGACTAGAATTTGACTTAATAAGGTAACGCCTATATGGCTGGTTTTGTAAAATAATCACAAGTTAATATATTATATTAAGGCAGAATAGTCTACATTACAGTAGTAAAAGTTGATCTTTTTGCCTTATATTTTATTTATTTAATGTAATTTACTTTACTGTATTTACTTTCAGCTTTTACTTTATTCTTTTACTTTTAAGTTTTTACTTGCCCTAGTTAGGTGCATGATTAAGTTAGTTATCTGGGGTTGTGATAATTCTAATATCACCGGGTTATAATGGGTTATTTTTTGGATAATTTAAAGGTTTACTTATTAAGTCATGAGCTTAATGTTTCTTGTTGTCTGACCACCAATAAGATTGATCTGGTAAATCTAAAATGAACTAGACATAGGGATTTTAGGTTTCAACCTTAGACTTAATAGCCCACGATCTTCATTGAGGATAGATAACCCTTTAATAGATTTCCTTACAGGTTAGGAATATACATGTCGAGTGTGGGTAGCCATAATTGGATCTTGGTCTTTTACGCACAATACTTTTCTTTCTTTAATTTTCACTTTTTACTTTTCAATAATTTACTTTCAGCAATTTACTTTTCAGTAATTTACTTTCAGCATTTACTTTTCAGCATTTAATTTTCAGTATTTAATTCCAGCATTTACTTTCAGCATTTACTTTTCATTATTTAATTTTCAGTATTTTACTTTATGTCTTTTATTTTATTTAAGTTTTTTTACTACCCGTAAATATGTGTCGTAACTAAGCCAGTTATCTGGGGTTGTGATTAAATCCAATATCACCGGTTTATAAGGGGTTAAATTATAGTTTGGGTAATTTAAAGGTTTACTTATTAAGTCTTAAGCTTAATGCGTCTTGTTAATTGGCCACTAATAAGATTGATGTCGTAAATCTAAAATAAACTTGACAAAGGAATTTTAGGTTTCGGCCTTAGACTTAATAGCCCACGATATTCCTTGAGGATAGATAACATTTTAATAGATTTTCTTTCAGGATAGACATATACCTGTCGGGCGGGGGTAGCCATAATTGGAACTTAAACTTAATGAATCCAGATAATTTGGTTGACATAGGAATATAGTTAAATTTTGTTAAACTAGGTATTTGCGTCTGACCATCGACAAAGGCTTTTGCATAATTTAGTGTTCCAGGTTAGTAAACTGATTTATTACACAAATATAAAATAATCACTTCATCTTTTAAATGATATTAGAATGATTCACAACCCTATATCTTTTTGTTGGACAATTATGACCCATAGCGTCACTATTGTATAGATCACGGTGTTGTTGTACAAATTAACTGTTAGGGTTGGTGCTCCGAGTGCCAATCTGGATCGTATTTATGTCTGATTCATAAAAACAGAGAGTTTCTTTTTCCATAATATTTGTAAATTTAACGGTAGCACCCTTGTCTTTTATATGCTTATTCGATCTAATTATGATTATATATCTGATTACGATTAGATTGAAACTGAATCTGGTTCAGTGATAAGTGTATACTAGACAAAGACCCTAGGATTTACAGTATAATGCACAGTTACAATGCAGTTTGTAATTGAAATTAGGAAGCGCACCATTAGTTGTATATCCTTAATAAAGTTCCTGGTCAAGATTTGCTAACACGGGTCAGTTAGTAAAATCCGTTGAGACCAGTACATGTCGTATATCATGAATTGGTCCGATGGTTTATCCTAATGAACCATGAGTCTCAGGAGACTCGTATAGACATGTAGGTATTTATTTGATAAGACACTGAACGACTCACTGAAGGTTTCCTAATAGATGGTACACCAACGTCAATAGGAACCTTCTCGAGTTGAGCGAGCATAGTGGTCCTTCGACTTGAGACACCACTTTGGATATATGAGTTATCCTCCACACTTTGATGGAAGTCACGTCAACGATCAATTCATGATAAGACCTCCGCCTGTTCGTTGGGTGTGGACTTATGCTAATGATATCCAATGTGTATCAAGATAGGATCTTTCACTCCTGTGTACAGGGCATAGGCATCCTCACGTGTTTATGATCTAGTAAATCCATGCCGTGGTATAACATCGGAAAACAGTTACGAGTGTTATTTAGAGATCATAAATGAAAGTCGACTGTATTATACCGAACGGATTTGACGTTCTGATCTATATCCCAGGTATAATACGGATGGCCTGTGACGGAGGGATTATACCTATGTTATGACCTTAAGTTGCATAGTTTAGCGAGATTATCCGTGGTCGTCATAATTCATGAGTGGGTGGATTATGGACACGAAATTGGATTTCGTGACGGATAAACCTAAACTTAGAGAGTCCCACAATATGAAGTGTACTCGTTGAGAACTTGGGCAACGCGATATGAATAATATGGATTATTCATAATACTTCACCGGATTAAATGAGTTAATTCGGATCGTTTAATAGGTTAAATGATAAACACATGCATTAGGGAATTTTGTCCGCTAATAATTATTGTGTATTTGTATTTGATACATAATACGATTAGATACACATTAATTATTCGTTAAATGAAATTTTGACACATGCCATATATACATATATATGTATTTGTTATTTAATGTAAATAAAAATACATATATAGTTGTTATTTAATTATCTAGTTATTTAAATGTTAAATAATTAAATAATTAAGTTATCAAACTTTATCCGATTTTGCCATAATTGTTATGACAAATGGTGATTCCTAATTGGTTTCACATGGCATGGAATTAATTACACCTAATTTGACCAATTTTGATTGGTTAAAAAATAAAGTGTATTTAGTTTAATTTGATTAAATTAAAAATTGACAAAATTGCCCAAAAACCCACTACAAGTTTCGGCCATATGTGTTTATAAAAGGGGCTAATGTTTTCTTCTTCTTCTACACTCTTTCTTGACCGATTCTCTCACCCAAACAAGTCCCTCTCAAAATGTTTTGATGATTCAACAAGAAAATGAAGAAATTCAAGAATATAGCTTTAGGAAATTGAAGATTAAAGGTAATCTACTCTATCCATAAGCTTAAAAATGTGTTTCATGATTCTTGAATAAGCTAGATGAATTCTAGGGTTTCTTCTATTTCTTATAATTTGGGGCTTTGTAGTATGATGGTTGAATTGGAAGAAATTGGTGCATGTGTGAAGTTGAAATTGGATGATTTTAGTGTAATCTTTATCCAATTTAATCAATTGTTGTTTGAAAAATATTGTTGCCATTCTAGAGTGTGATAACCACTCTTATTATGCTAAGAATTGTTCTAGAGATCTTCATTTGTGGTGACTTTGGATTAGTGTTTGATTAATTAGATTAATCCTAGTGAAAAATTGGATTTAAGCATGAATTTTTAGCATTTTCTGTCACTGTTTCAGATCTGAAATTTTCAGTGTATATATTGTTGTATTTAATGGTAAATAAATGTTTTGGATGTAATTTGGGTGTTGGAACAATTTCCGGAAAGTGTTTCCGACTTGAAATAAGCGAAAACGGCCAAAAACGGAGTACCAGGTGGATTTTGAGCCAATCGGCTGACGGCTGTGAAAACAGTGATTCCGTCACTGTTCAGGCAGCCCATGAACTGCCCCGACACTATTGGATCTGACATGGGCATTTTCCATAAGTGTCGGGTAGTCGGTTCGGTCAAAAATGCATTTTAGGCAATTTTGCGGAAAAACGATATTCGTAAAAGTTTCGCGAGTTTTCACAATATTTTATGTTGATATTTGATATTGAATAAATTGGTTTAGGTGAAATATGTATAAATTATTCATATTAGATATTGATTAATTTATTCGGTATTTTGAAAAAAGTTTTAAAATACGATTTCGCCCGAACCCGCGCTTCCGCTGCGCCCCGACACCCAAAACCCCAACATTAACTATGTGACAAAGGAGATTGCACTCTTATCATTTGTGATTAGATCACCTAGATATATCAATGATGAGAGGTCCCTATGATTAGTGCCTGGATTGATAATGATATGAGACAGTATCAGTCCACGAAGGCAGAATCATTAAATATCCCTAGTCGGAGTATTATCGAGATTGGACATCGATGAATGTGTAAAAGACTAGTATTACACTTTGACAATCAATATACTGAGAATGGTAGGTGTATTTTTCTTAACCTGAGACTTGCACCGCTAATACATACGACAATCAATATAATTTGGTTGAGGTCGTCATGGGCTTTAACTGGTTCCTGTGTACGCCAATTCTGGGTATATCGAGAATCATAGTGTGTTGGGTGTGATGTCATCACGGAAGTGTCACTCCAGTTATATGGAGTTGATGATCGCGCAGGGATACAGAACTGGTTCTCTATAAAGGTTGCAATCGTCGGGATAATATGACTTGGTCATGATTATCCGATTTTAAACAGATCGGTTGCTAGCTATCTGATATATGCATCGTACGGGGCGGACATTGTACCAGCCCCAGGCCTTGCATGTGATCATTTGATACTGGACAGAAATATGCAATACTATGGTATACTACACTTGATAAAAATCCTTATTCCTGTAAAGATATTTCCAGAGAATTTGGGAGGCATGGCGCTTAGCTAGAGGCCAACATTGTCTTGTAAATCGATATAAACGTAGTACGAGGTACTTACGTGTTCGGATAGTCCGACGACCGAATTTACTGCTAACATATCCAGGGACCACATGGGTCGGTTCCCAAAGATTCACCGATGACGTATGACTCGCACTCTATATTAATCAGGGATTAATTAGATGTGAGAGAAAATTAATCTGGGATTAATTACGGAGATATATTATCTGGGATAAATTTCATTTAAAAAGAGAGAGATTAATTTGGAATTAATCGATGAATTAATATATTCGATATATTAAACGAAATTAGATTTCGACGCAGAATTAAAATTAGATTTTAATTCGGGCAAACGAATTAATTTAGAATTAATTCGTTAGCGACGTGAATAGTTATTATACCTGGCATGATTATTTAATTAAATTAGGTTTAATTACGATGCAATGGAAAGTTCGTTAATTTAGAATTAGCGAACCCGAGCCCGAGATTATTTGCGAGCGCATTCGCATTTCGAATTCGAGTGCGGCAAATGAAATCAAGCGTCAAATCTCTAGTCGTATCTAGCGTCACATCAGTCGTTAATCAAGTGATTGATGTCTTTCACTTTGAGTGATTGACGACAGTCACTTTCATGATTGATGGATTGATGTGTGTTGATGGAAGTGGTTGAAGCCATTAATGACTTGATTTTTGAAATCAAAAATGTTGTAAATCATTTTAATTATTTTTGGAAAATATAAGTGATTTGGAAACACTTTTCCAATTAATTTCAACACAACTCTCTCTCACCATTTTCTTTCTCTTCACGCCCATGGAGGGGTAAAACTTCACTGGTTTCTATCAAGAAACCGTGAGTTAGGGGAGCAAGAGTGATGGTTTTGCAGAAAAATCATCACGTGCTAGCACACTTACGAGACATGCAAAGGTGATAGGGAATTCCACCCACGAGCCGGGAATCATTCAACGAAACTTTTAGCTTGACGAAGATGACCAAAAGGCCGAACCAGTGAGCTTGAACTGCTGTTTTGGCGTGACCAGTGCAGTGGGCAGAATGAAGATTTTGTTCATTGTAGCGTCGCTCAAACGCTCCATGTAATTCGATTAAACGAACTTTCGTCGCTAAATAATTAATTCTAATTTAATTAAATGTCGATGCCTCGCAAATATATTACGAATGGCATTTACGAATTAATTCTAAATTAATTTGTTCGTTCGTATTAAAATCTGACTTTAATTTCATAACGAAATCCAATTCATATTAATATATTTGATATATTAATTTTAGCCCACATAAATAAATTAAATAGAAAAATCAAATTTAACTATTAAATTTATTTTACCAATTAATTCCAAATTAATTGCGTTCTATCTCTTCCGAACACATTTAATCCCAGATTAAATAATACCTCAATTAATCCCAGATTAATTTTTTCTCTATTAATTAATCCTAGATTAATTCTAATTTAAATCAACTGTCATCGGTGAATCTTTGGGAAGCAACCCAAGAGATCCCTGGATATGTTGGCAGTAAATACGGTCATTGGATTATCCGAATACGTGCGTACCTCGTACCACGTGCTCACCGATTTATAAGACATGGTTGGCTTCTAGCAAAGCACCGTTTCTACCCAATTCTCCAGAAATATTCTTACTGGAATATATATAATCTATGTCAGGCATAGTATACGTAGTATTGCGTATTGCGATCCAGTATCGGATTGTCACGTGCTCGGCCTGGGGCTGGAACTGTGTTTGCCTCGTACGAAGCACATGTCGGATGTCTCGTAACTAGTCCCTATTATCGGATATACATGACCTAGTCATAGTATCCCGATGATTGCAGTACTTAAGAGTATTAGTACCGTATCCAACGTGACATCATCTCCACTATGACTGGAGTGATACTTCCGTCTTGACATCACACCCAATACATTACGATTCTCAATATACCTAGCAGAGGCGTACACAGAACCGGTTAAAGCCCTGGACGACCAAAACTAAAGCATACCGATTGTCGTAAGTATTAGCGATGCAAGTCTCAGGTTAAGACCAAATACACCTACCCTGATATCGGATTTCCATAGACATATAGTCATACTACCAATGGAATATCGAGGGGTCTTTCCAGAGCAAAGCTGTTTCCGCACCATCGGTAAACACAACCTCCTATCACATTTGCATAAGTATCATATACTTAAATATATGAGAACTATGTCGTTGTGCTCCGACAACACGCACAAGTGCAATACTAGTCTATTCTGCATTATCGATGTCCAGTCTCGATAATACTACGACTAGGGATATTTAATGATTAATCCTTCGAGGAATGATACTGTCTCATATAATCTCAATCCATGAACTAATCATAGGGACCTCATATCATTTATACATCTAGGTGATCTAATCAGGAAAAGATAAGAGCGCAATCTCCGAGTGACATAGTTAATTTGTACAACAACACCATGATCTGTACAAATAGTGACGCTATGGGTCATAACTGTCCAACAGGGCCACCAAAGCTGAGCTCCATGAAGGACATAAATTGCCACTACCAAGCACTCTAGGAGGGCAGAAAATGATTTTGTTCTTCACCGCAACTTCCTCGATGTATTCGCATTATGTTTCATTGCTTGTTATTCGATCATTGGGACCGTAGAACTCCAACAATGGTATCAGAGCGGATTAAAATAATTAAACTTTATTTAGGGTTTAAAATTGGGTAAAATTGTTTTTGAGCATGATTTTATGAAATTGGATGATTGAGTATGCTTAAATGTGTTTTAATTGAGGATTGATTGGATCAATTTGATGAATATTGTTGTGAAACAATTTTCCCCAAATCACTTAGCTTGGCCGAGAGGTGTGGAACCCTAATGTCTTGAAATTTTTGATTTTTTTATCATTGGATTGTTGGAAATCAATTGGGAATGATGATTTAATGTTGAATTGGATTTAATTGGATTGAATTCGAATCGGACATAAAATCCCCTATATTGCCGAGACTATAAAAACATGTAATTAGGTTTGATTTTTGATCAAAATGTGTTGGACACTAATTGATGTAAATGAACATGATTAATTAGCCTAATTTGTGTGTTGGAAATATTGATTTGGTTAATTAATTATGATATACACTTTGTTTAATTAAATGTGAAATTGGATTTTTGTAATTTAATTAAATTGGGCTAATTTTTAAAATTGGGCTTGTAATGTTGTAAATGGGCTTATTGGGCTTGGTTGTACCAAATTAGGTTTAGGCTAAATTGGTTGGATCCAATTGGGCCCAAAACCGCTTCCATAAAGCCCGAATGCGACTAATAGACCTTTAAAGTTTAATTGGGCCAAAATTGATTTCTAGGATTATGGGGTAATTCTTTGATTGGGCTTTAAAGTTTAAGCGTTTTTCCTTCCATTGAGTGATTCTTACTCAAGATCCAAGACTGGCATTGGTTTGTTGGCCAAAGTCAAGGCCTTTGTCCGTCGAGGATGTGTTTGAATCACAAAAGCTTTGTTCCATATCAGTGTCTTGTCCAAGTTGTGATTTGTTGGCCAAAGTTAAGATCACTTCTTGTCCATCGACATTGATTACGAAGCTTTCCATGGTCAATGGGTCACGCTTAACTGGGATCACTAAGTTTGTTGTGCCAAAGCCAAGGCTTAGTTGATTCAGAGGAAAAAGGTTAGGAAATATATTGGATATATTGGCATATATAAGATATATGTTTTGGACATGGATGTCCCCCTACAGGATCTAGGAATTGGATGGGATCCAATTGATCTTAGAGATCTACCTAGTTAATTATCATACAATTTGTTGGCCAAAGTCAAGATTGTGTGACATTTAACGGGATCCTAGCCCACTAGGAAACACGGTTTCCCGAGTACTCGACAGAGGGTTAGATGCTCGCCGAAACATAGTGGGAGGCATTAATTAAATTTGCAATATTCGTTTATTACTTGCCATACGCGCTCATACAAATATCATTCGTCAAATATATATTATTTATTAGTTGGACTAATATTTAATTGTTGTTTTAATAAACAGTTGGACTTCATTCAAACTATTCAATTAATGGTGATTTTATAATTGGATTGTAGTAATCAATATAATTGAATTACCAATTTAATTATAATTGATTAAATAGTTGGACTATTGTAATCATTATAATAAATAGTACAGAAAATCATTGATTAAATAGTTGGACTATTAGAATCAAGATATATTGAAAGATTGACATTTAGAACATAATCATAGGGAAAATGTATTTAAATGGTTTAATTTTCAAAATTGGGAATCATATTTCAGGATGGTCATGGAAACTAATAAGTTACTTTATTTGATAAAATAACATATTAGGCCTAAAGCCCGGAGTTGAGCAAATAAGTAGAGCATGATCTTTGGAAGATTCATGTGATGATAACTTTAGTGCTTAATCCATTATGATTGTCGCATAGACTCCTTAATTTCTTAATCAGAACAAAAGATTAGATCCTTAAAGTATGACAAAGAAATTGAAGGATCTTCAAAGATCTATTCTTAGAATCTTAGAAGTATAAATTGCAATAATAACTCTTGGAGAGTTGATGGCTATTCTCAAGGAGACAAAGCCAAACTTTGCAATTAGGCAAGTAGCGCAAGGCGCACTGTAGGACACAGAACTGGACGACACATGCTGTTCTAGGCTCGCGGCTACTTTGGAGTACGGAGTAGCCACGAGGGACTAAACCGGAGAATAATGCAGTCGCCACCCCCACGTGTGAACCGAGAAAATGAGATTTAAGGTCGCACTCACCCCTCGCAAGGGAAGACCTCAACCGTTGGGTTCGGAATGGTCCCTTACTTATTTCATTTGTAATGAAAGGATTTGTGTAATAATTTAATCAAGCTTAAGTAACACTTATTTCCAAGAGTATCATGCTTCTAAGTTCATATGCGAAAAATAAACTTACATCTAAATTTGCATATATCTTACATTTAAGATTGCATGCTTGAAAGTAAATCAAAGTAGCAATGAACATACAACTTCATTGGCATATTGTATTCATGGAAACACAAGCACACACTAACCACGGAAGCACACGTAAAAGCGAATCAAATAATGGCGAACATTTGATTTCATAGACATATCATACTTATACGTGCGGAAGCATAAACAAATAGCCATTACATATCCATGTGTAAATAAAAGAGTCAACTATGTACATAATGCAAAAAGACACTTAAGGATGCAATTAGGCATTAAAGTAAGCATGCTATGACATGGTGCAAAAGAAGATAACTAATATGGACACAAACACACATGTGAGCACTTTTCCAAGTAGTACGTGGAATTGTATCTTAAGTACAGACTGTACTACCGTCCATTTTGAATCGGCTATGGAATTTATGTCTGGGTTTCAATCCGATATACCACAAGAAATAATACTCAAATGCTATCATGACATGGATATATGAATTGTAATACGTTAAGCCAAGACTAAGGTAAGTGATGCAACCAATGGAATAAATGTGCTTTTCATTACGATGCGTACAAAGATAAAGATGACTATATGGGATTTCATAACACACATGCGTGAATAGAGCAATGATGTGCTAAAAGATAAATGACATGGCAAGAAGCGCGGTAAAACATCGTGGTAAAGGATTTTAACCCCTCGACATGGAGGACCTTTAATCCCATTTATTAAGCCCATACGAACATAATACAATGCATATATAAAGTAAAGAAAATGATATCGGGCTTCGCGTATCCGATTGAACACATCTCACACTCAATCGAATACACCTTATTCGACGCGGCAAATCATCGTGGAAAAGGATTTTAACCTCTTAAATTAGAGGACTTTACATCGCACTTACTAAGCCCATGCGTAAATAATGTAATGCATACATATGAAACGAAAGTAAATACAAAGATACCCGGCGCGGCGAAGCATCGTGGTAAAGGATTTTAACCTCTACAATTAGAGGACCTTTCATCGCACTTACTAAGCCCATTCACAATTAATGCAATGCATACATATGAAACGAAAGTAAATACAAAGATATCGATGCGGCGAATCATCGTGGTAAAGGATTTTAACCTCTTCAATTAGAGGACCTTTTATCGCACTTACTAAGCCCATGCGCAATTACACAATGTATATATATAAACAAAAGTAAATACAAAGATATCTGGTGCGGCGAAGCATCAAGATAAAGGATTTTAACCTCTTCAATAGAGGACCTTTCATCGCACTTACTAAGCCCATGCGCAATTAACACAATGCATATATATAAACAAAAGTAAATACAAGATATCTGGTGCGGCGAAGCATCGGGATAAATGGTTTTAACCTCTTCAATTAGAGGACCTTTCATCGCACTTACTAAGCCCATACGAAATTAACAAAATGCATATATATATAAAACAAAAGTGAATACAAGATATCCGGCGCGGCGAAGCATCGTGGTAAAGGATTTTAACCTCTTCAATTAGAGGACCTTTTATCGCACTTACTAAGCCCATGCGCAATTAACATAATGCATATATATCAACAAAAGTAAATACAAAGATATCTGGCGCAACGAAGCATTGTGATAAAGAATTTTAACCTCTTCAATTAGAGGACCTTTCATCGCACTTACTAAGCCAATGTGCATTTAACACAATGCATATATATAAATGAAAGCAAATACAAAGATATCGGATTTCGTATACCCGATTGAACATATCTCACATCCAATCGGATATACATCGTTCGGCGCGGTGAAGCATCATCGTAAAGGATTTTAACCTCTTCAATTAGAGGACCTTTCATCGCACTTAGTAAGCCCATGCACAATTAACACAATGCATATATATATAAAACAAAAGTAAATACAAAGATATCTGGCGCGACGAAGCATCGTGATAACGGATTTTAACCTCTTCAATTAGAGGACCTTTCATCGCACTTACTAGGCCCATGCGCAATTAACACAATGCATATATTTAAACGAAAGCAAATACAAAGATATCGGATTTCGTATACCCGATTGAACATATCTCACATCCAATCGGATATACATCGTCCGGCGTGGCGAATCATTGTGGTAAAGTTTTAACTTTTCAATTAGAGGACCTTTCATCGCACTTACTAAGCCCATGTGCTTTTCTCATCATTACATAAATAAATAACATGTAGAAATTTAAAGGAGGAATAATTAAACAACTCAAAATAAAAAAAATAGGTGTCGTTTACTCGAGTGGTACGTGGAGTTGTTTCCCAAGTACAGACCGTACTACCGTCCATTCGGAATCGGCTAGGAATTTACAATTGGGTTTTCATCCTATATACCACAAGAGGCGACACACTTTCCATTCATCCAATACCCACAACACACATCATATTCATAATACATGTATATTTATCTACTCAAGGGCCACAACATGCATTTTTATCATAATAATCATGCGAACAAAACTCAATAAATAATAAAAATAAAACATAAAACGAATGGGGAAAATACCCCCAGGTCTAACCTTTTTTGCCGACTTTCGGACTTGCGTTTCACGGAGATCGGAAGGGTAAAGCTCCTCAACTTATCTGGTTCACTGGTTTAGCGTCTTAGCTCACGTTTTGCTATTTTGCTTGCTGTTTGGCCTCCGTTTTACTACTATTTCCTTTGTATTTTTGCTCACTCGTTCAGGTCACTGTTTTGACGTTTCGACGGACTGTTTTGGGTGTTTTTTAAAGGTTTTAAGTGCAGTTTTTTGTGATTATTTTAAGGATTATGAGTTCAGTTTTTTTTTTTTACTGTTTAAAGGATTTTATGGACTATTTTAAGAGGATTTTGCTGCTGTTTTGGGGGTGAAATGAGCTACTGCTCAGACGTGTTTTAGGGGGTGTAGGGGCTGCTATTTATAGTGGAAATGGGCTGATGTTCAGGCGTTCTTTAGCTGCTGTTTGGGTTGTGTTTGGGTTGCTGTTTAGGGCATTTTATGGCTGTTGTTTGGGGTATATTTTTGGTGATGGAGGGCTGCTGTATGGGGGAGATTTTGGTGATGTGTGGGGGTTTAAGGGCTGTGTTATTTTCGGTTATGGAGTGGAGGAGATGAATAGAATTGTTTGTGTTGCTTCTTGTTGCTATTTCCATGAATTGTAAGAGGTTGAAGAGAGTTGGACGTGAGTAGAGGGGGGAGAGGTTTTGTTTGGCTTTGTTTATATAGATGAGGGTTAGGGCTTCCCCTTGTCTCACAAGGAAGGGATTTGATTTTGTGTTGAGCAAGGAACGTCAAGATTGAGGGGGGCAAGATTTAGTGAATTAGGAAGGTTGATTATTTGATTTGCTTGGTTTAGGAATACAATATTTAATTCGTTATGATTGATTTTAATTAGGCATAACATCTTTTTAATTTAGTATATAATATTTTGGATAGGAAGTTACAATATTTAATCTGGATAATTATATTTTATGTTTTATTAATTTGGTATATCAATTAATTAATATTTTATTTAGTTAATGTTTGATTTAATAATATTTGATTTAATTTAGGGCTAATTTAAGGGCCTTGGGGTGTGGGCTTGGTGGTGGTAGGCGTGGGCTTCTCTTGGTGGGCTAGGTGTTGTGTTGGTTTGGTGAGTGGGCTTAGGTGGGTGGCAAGGGTGGCCAAGGTTAAAGGTTCACGGGGTTTTTTTTATGCCAAATGTGCTCTAAACAAAGGTCTAACAAGTGAATAAGGATCTAATGAAATACCGATTCCCTTCCGACGACAGTTTCCCGCAGTATCCTTAACTAAAAAGGTAGTGCCTCCAACTAAGACTCATCATCGGGTTTCACATGCAAAAATGCAATGCCAACAGTCGCCTCCAACTATAGACACTTCTTCCTCTACAACCAGGTTTTCGTCAGGTTTTTTGTCCTCTCCAATAGTCAGGCTCTCCAACTTAATCAGTTTTTCCTCCCAATTCTCTTCTTCTTTCTTCACAATTTCTTCAACCATCGGCTTCTTACCCAGCATATCCTGGAAAATCTCAAACCCAAGTACCAAAATTTTTAACTTCCATAGGTTCAGACTCCCCTTGATATCCTGAAGCTTTCACAAAACATTCCATCAGTTTCTGGCCTTTTTTCTTGACCTTCGGCTTTTCTTCATCAGATTTGTAATCTTGAACCAGAAACTGATGGAATGTTTTGACCTTGGCCTTTCCATCAGTTTCAGACTCCCCTTCCGAGAAGTCTGTCCTCTGAAATCTGGTAATCTTGAACCTTAATCTGGCTCAAACTTCATTTTTTTCATGATCATAGCCACCCTAGGATCCACCCACTCCTCAAAAGTAGCTGACACCTCAAACCTCACGAAAGGTTGTATCTCCAAGGCGGCCACAACATTATCTACCTCAGCACGGATAGTAACAACTTCTCCCTCATACGGGAACTTGATCATCTGATGTAAAGTGGAAGGCACGCCCCCAAGTTTATGAAACCAAGGCCTTCCTAATAATAAGACGAAAGTAGCCGGGATGTCCAGTAGTACCGTGAACTCAACCTCATCTTCAATCGGGCCTACCTTGACCATAGCCACAAAAGTACCATCAACACCCCTTTTACTGTCATCATAAGCCTTAATAGTCATGCTGGAGGGGTCCAAGTCTGTCGCTTTCATACCGAATCTCGACAGAATTTTCAGCGGAAACACATTGATGGACGAACCGTCATCCACCATCACACATGAAGTTCTCTTGCTCCTTATTTCGGCCCTGATAAATAGAGGCCTATTATAATTTCTCCCCTCCGCCGAGAGTTCATCCTCAGAAAAATATATCTTCAAAGCTTCTTTCTGAACTGACCCAACAAATATTCCAGGTTTGGCGTCTTCCGGTACCACAATCTTGCTCAAGGCCTCAACCATGGCCTGCCTATGCTCCCAAGATGCACATAAAAGTTCCCAGTTACTCATTGTGCTCTAGTCTTCCTCAATTGCCTCAGCATTATATCCCCCTCAGTATTTTCTGCAGTCTCAACCACTTCTCTACCATCTGTCAAAACTTCCTTACCCGTTTCTGTCATATCATTGTAAAAATGACTGTTGTGCGTCATTCCCCTTACTTTTTCCTCATCACTGCTAAGTCTCATCTTCACTAGTACTATCCCAGATTCCTAGGTAGAAGGCTTGAGGGTGAAAGGAATTTAGGACAAGGTCTTCTGGGAGGCCAGAATTGATCATATAGGTTGGTGGTGGTACGGCACGGTAGTTTGGTAAGGGGTTTCTGTGTGTGTCAGGATGTTCTATTTCTGGGTCACGTATTTTCTTAGAGTCTATCAGGTCTTGGATTTCATGGCGGAGTTGGGCGCAGTTGTCGGTGTCATGGCCCTTTTGTTGGTGAAAGTGACAGTAAAGGCTTAGGTTATAATGTGATGGTGGGGGATTGGGTAATGGTTTGGCTTCCAAGGGTTTTAAGAGCCCTTGCCTCTTCATTTCTCTAGCACCTTTGACGGGAGCCTTCCCAGTTGGAAAATCTCCGGTTTCGGATGGCAACAACTTCCGCAGAAATAGGCTTAGTTTCCCAATGTCCCTCCAACAGGCCTCCTACTTAAGCCATAAAACTCTTGTTTTCCGCCTCTTCTTCGTCTCAATGTCCATGACAGTTTCCCTCAACTGCCGAAAGTCTATAGTAAAGGAGGTCATCCTCCTCAACTTGCTGTAAAGTAGGGCTTGGTACCCTTGATAATCATTTTAATCTGATCCTTCTCCGAATGCCTAGTCTGCATCTTCAACAACTGACATCTCCATCGGTCCAAATATTCCTTAAAACTCTCCTCTCCGATTTCTGCTTAACATTATCTAGATTGCGGAGTGACAGATCGATCTCCAGGTCAGTTACATATTGCTTGAGGAAGGCATCAGCCAATTCTCTCCAATCTTCCTTCACTTTCTTCTCTAAACTGTGGTACCACAACACGGGGGCTCCCTTGAGCGACATTCCAATCATCTTCTGCACTTGGCGCTGAGATAGGCCATTGTGGGACACAGAAACTGGACGACGTATGTTGTTTTAGGCTCGCAGCCTAGTCGGGAGTACGGAGTAGCCACAGGGGACTAAACTGAAGAATAATGGAGTTGCCACACGGTGTGAACCGGAAAATGAGATTTAAGGCCGCACTCACCCCTCGCAAGGGAAGACCTCAAACCATTGGGTTCAGAATGGTCCCTTACTATGTCACTTGTAATGAAAGGATTTGTGTAATAATTTAATCAAACTTAAGTAACACTTATTTCCAAGAGTATCATGCTTCTAAATCCATATGCACAAAAAATAAAACTTACACCTAAATTTGCATATATTTCACATCTAAGATTACATGCTTGAAAGTACATCAAAGTAGCGACGAACATAAAACTTCATTGGCATATAGTATTCATGGAAACAAAAGCACACACTAACCACACAAGCACACATAAAGGTGAATCAAATGATGGCGAACATGTGATTTCATAGACATATCATGAACAAATAGCCATTACATGTCCATGCACAAATAGAAGAGTCAACTAAGTACATAATGCAAAAAGACACTAAGGATACAATTAGGCATTAAAGTAAGCATGCTATGATGTGGTGCAAAAGAAGATAACTAATATGGACACAAACACACATGTGAGCACTTTTCCAAGTGGTACGTGGAATTATATCCCAAGTACAGATCGCATTATCGTCCATTCGGAATCGGCTACGGATTTATGTATGGGTTTCCATCCGATATACTACAAGAAATAATACTCCAAATGCTATCATACATGGATATATGAATTATCTATGTAAATTATGCATCCAGATATGAAAGACCGGTGAATATCGTGGTTAAGGTAGCCTTTTAGGCTTTTTCTTCCCC
>SKCR01042908.1:0-31933 GCA_019454045.1 Zanthoxylum bungeanum
CAAAATAAAATAAAACACATCAAAACGTTCATCAAACCCGAGAAACTAAACAAAATATTAAGTTAAAGGGGCGGTAAATATTGATATATTTTCCGCTCATCAATGCGATACAAGGAATATATCGATTCATTAAAATTTTCACACAAATCGGCCCATCATCACTATAGAAGCTTTTAGGCTAACTGTCATAGGAGTGAACTCGTCCCAGTTTAAATGACCCAACAAGTTCACATCTCATGGCAAGAAGTCCAAACGTATCCAAATGATAATGTTCCTAAATACAAACATATAATGGCCCATTGGTGTTTTAAAAGCTTTTGGCCCAATCATCATAAGATACGTTCTTGTCCCAATTTAAATGGCCCAACAAGCCCATATCTCATGACAAAAGGTCCAAATGGATCCAAACGACAATGTTCCCAAACACAAGCATACATAAATAATTTCTACATAGTGGCCCATCAACATTTCAGAAGCTTTTGGCCCAATTTACATAGGATACGAACTCGTCCCAGTTTAAATGGCCCAACAAGTTCTCATTTCTGACAAGAAGTCCAACTGCATCCAAATGAGGATGGTCCACAAGCACAAGGAAATAGTTGCTATAGGCCACACAACCCCGGTCTACGTGCGGGTTTGCGGGAGTGTAGACAAAGACTCTCGCTGGCGAAGGATTGCCCACAACCGGGTCTCCCCACTCAAGGGTTCGAGTGACCAAGTGAGCGCACCTTTTTTATACACTAAGGTACGTGCCAACGAGCTATGGTGTGTGACTGACTGTCAAATGGATTTCCTGTTGTAGATTCCCCAGAGGGAGGGTGGAGCGAGGCTCACTTAAGTAGACGCGATTAATTAAAGCACGAATCATAATATTACAAGACATTATTTCGGGGCCAATTCTTTATCCCCAGTGGAGTCGCCAGACTGTGGGAACACAGAAACTGGGCGACGCATGCTGTTCCAGGCTCGCGGCCTGATTAGGAGTACAGAGTAGCCCGCGGGGGACTAAACCGGAGAATAATTGAGTCAACACCCGATGTGAATCGGGACAAAGATTTAAGGCCGCACTCACCCCTCGCAAGGGAAGACCTCAAACCGTTGGGTTCGGAATGGTCACTTACTTATGCCACTTATAATGAAATGATTTGTGCAATAATTTAATCAAGCCTAAGCAACATTTATTTCCAAGGATAATTTACTCCTAAGTTCGCATGCATAAGTACAAAACTCATATCTAAGTTCATATAACACATTTTTCATGTTTGCATACAACCTATTTGCATGTAATCTATGTCCAAATTTGCATGCATAAAGGTAAATTAACATACGGCAAGCATACAACTTAATAAGCACATTGTACTCATACATGTGGGGAATACAAATAAATGGCAATTGCACAATCATGCGTAATGAAAAGAGGCAATCAGATTCGTAATACAAAGGGATAACTAATAGGGGAAATTACGCATAAAATATGATGAAAAAGACTCAGTTCAATGTGTGTGCGTTCGTGTAGCGTTCGTAAACGCGTTCGAACGGTAAACAGAAGGTTCGCGTTCGTATAGCGTTCGAGAACATGTTCGAACGAAACCAGACCTGATGCATGATAAATCTAAGAAAATGGGTGCGCGTTCGAGTAGCGTCCGAAAACGCGTTCGAACGGTAAACAGAAGGTTCGCGTTCGTATAACGTTCGAGAACGCGTTCGAACGGAACCAGACCTGATGCATGATAAAACTACGAAAATGTGTGCACATTCAAGTAGCGTTTGAAAACATGTTCGAACGGTAAACAGAAGGTTCGCGTTCGTATAGCGTTCGAGAACGCGTTCGAACGGAACCAGACCTGATGCATGCAACACATATATAGACAAACAAATCCACAATGTAGGACCTCACGTGTCCGATTGAACTCATTCTCATCCAATCATGTGTACCTCGTCCGGCGCGGCAAAGCATCGTGGTAAAGGATTTTAACCCCTTAAAATAGAGGACCTTTAATCGCACTTACTAAGCCCATGCACTAATAACACAATGCATATAAGAAATAAAGACAACAATATCGGACTTCGTATACCCGATTGAACACATCTCACATTCAACCGAATATACATCGTCCGGCGCGGCAAAGCATCGTGGTAAAGGATTTTAACCCCTCGAAATAGAGGACCTTTAATCGCACTTACTAAGCACATGTGCTAATAACACAATGCATATAAGAAATAAAGACAACAATATCGGACTTCGTATACCCGATTGAACTCATCTCACATTCAACCGGATATACATCGTCCGGCGCGGCGAAGCATCGTGGTAAAGGATTGTAACCCCTCGAAATAGAGGACCTTTAATCGCACTTACTAAGCCCATGCGCTTGACCTCATCATTACTCAAACAAATAACATGCAGAAAATAAATAACGATAATAAACAAATCAATATAACGTGAAATAAAATATGTGCCGTATACTCAAGTGGTACGTGGAGTTGTATCTCGAGTACAGATCATACTACCGTCCATTTGGAATCGGCTATGAAATTTATGTCCGGGTTTCTATCCTATATACCACAAGAGGCGACATATTTTCATTCATTCAAGGGCCATAACACACATTATGCAACGAATCTCATGCCACGTATAAGGCCAAGGCTTGGCCGAAGGCTTCTGGGGGTGTGAAGAAAAAGGCAAGGCTAAATCGTCACAGTCTTCTGGGAAGACAAAGGACATATCCCAAGATGTCTGCCTAAACTGTGACAAACGGGGTCACTGGAAACGTGACTGTCGTATGGACAAGGCAGACATAAAGGAAGTGAAGACGGGCAAGGCTCCGACTTCAGGTATGTTTGTTATAAACATGTCCATTGCTGGTTTTAAAATTGGATTTAGATATTGGATATGGTACATAAATATATGTACTGATGTGAGGGATCTGCAGATTAACAGGAGACTGACTTCAGATAAGATTGACCTGCGAATCAGAAACGGGACGAGAGTCACTTTTTTGGCTGTGAGAACCTAAGTTTTGGAACTGCCCTTTGGGCATGTACTTAAATTAGGAAACTGTTATAATGTATCTAGTTTGACTAGGAACATTATCTCTGTATCTAGTTTAACTCGTTGCGGGTATACCTTTATATTCTAGAACACTAAGTGTTTTATTTATAAATATGATATTGAGATAAGCACATTAGATGTGAATAACAGAATTTATATTTAGAATATAAATGAATCTCAAACATATAATATGACAAACAAAAGCTCAAACTGAATAAATCTGTTGAGACTTAAAAGTGGCATTGTTGTCTGGGACACATTAACAAGACTCGTATATCCACACTTTTGAAGAGTGGATACTAGGACGAATTTGATTCTAATTCAAATGATGTCTACGAATCTAGTTTATTAGGCAAAGTGCCTAAAACACCTTTTACTTGGTAAAAGTGCAAGTGCCACCGATCTGTTAGCCCTCGTTCATAGTGACGTAAGTGGACCCATGTCTAGTTAGGCTAGAGGTGGATATGAATACTTCGTAACCTTTACGGATGTGGCATCGCGTTACGGTTATGTGTATCTTATGAAACACAAGTCAGAAACTTTTGAGTAATTCAAATAGTTTCGACACGAAGTAGAAAACAGATTACTAAAAGTATTAAAAACATTACGGTCAGACCATAGTGTAAAATACTTAAAGATATGAGTTTCAAGATTACTTGAAAGAGTATGGTATTCTTTCACAGTGGACTCCTCCCGGAACACCTCAATTGAGCGGTGTGTCCGAACGGAGAAACCGAACTTTGTTGGACATGGTAAGGTTAATGATGAGTCGCTCTGAGCTACCAATTTCCTTCTGAGGATACGCATTAAACAGTGCAATACTTATTTTGAATAAGGATCCATGAAAATCTGTTAGACAGACTTCATATTAGATATGAACAGGAAAGAAACCGGGTTTCTCATTCCTGATGATTTGGGATGCTGGGCATATAATTAAATGTTTGGATGATACCAAACTAGAACCCAAATCGGATAAGTGCCTATTTGTAGGTTGTCCTAGGGAAACCAAAGTATAGTACTTACACAACTCACAAGAGAACAAAGTAATTGTTGCTCTCCATGCGGTTTTCCTAAGAGGAATTCCTATATGCAGTGGTAAGTGAGAGGAAAGAAAAACTCGATGAAAATCGGAGTAATACTGTTCCTGGCACCGAATCCTTTACGGAACACAAACAGTTCATCAGGGATGAAACTGTACCATAATCTTCGAATACACAAGAACCGCGTAAGTCGGAGAGAGTCAGAAAACAACCTGGGAGGTATGGGTTTCTGATCTCACCTCATGTAGATGTCAATCTTATTGAGGAAGACGAACCGACTACGTATGAGGAAGTGATACAAGGTATCGACTCCTTTTATGGCAAAGTGCCATGAAGTCCGAAATGGATTCCATGTATACAACCAAGTTTGGACACTGGTTGATGTCCCAGAAGGCATTGTGCCTATTGGTATTATATGAGTCTTCAAGGAATACATACATGGATGGAAACATACAAATGTATAAAGCTAGGCTTGTACATAAAGGGTATCATCATCAACATGGTGTCGATTACGACGAAACCTTTTATCCGTTGCCATGATTAAATCCATTCGGATAATGCTTGCTAATGCTGCATGTTTCATTTATGAAATATGACAGCTGAACGTCAAAACCGCTTTCCTTAAACGGAAACCTTTTGGAGGATGTTTGTATGCAACATCCTGACGGTTTTGTCGTGCAAAACATGCAAACAAGGTTTGCAAGTTAAAACGGTCCATTTATGGATTAAAGCAAGCATTGTGTTCTTGGAACCAACGTTTTGATGAGATCATAATGGTATATGATTTCATTCAAAACGAATATGATTCTTGTGTATATAAGAGGGTTAGTGGGAGCGCACTGACAATAAATATCTTATATGTTGATGACATATTATTTCTTGGAAATGATAATCCCATATTAAATAATCGATGAAAGCTTGGCTTTCATGAAAATTCTCCATAGACTACTTGGGAGAGACAACCTTTTATTCTAGGAATAAGGATCTACTGGGATAGATCTAAAAGTTGTTGGAACTCTCCGAGAACTCGTACATTGAAATAAATGTACGTGACCTGGTGTCTCATATGCTTTGAGCATATGGAGTCACAATCAGGCAAATCCAGGTGATGGTCACTGGATTGATGTTAAGGACATCCTTGAGTATCTTGGACGAACTAAGGATGCTTTCTGATAATATAGGGAAAAGAGAACTTGAGGTGAATAGGTTCACCGCTGCAAGTTTCCAAACCGATAAAGACGACTTTAAGTCACAATAAGGGTACATATTTAGTTTGAATAACGGAATAGTGAGCTGGAAATCTTCCAAGCAAGATACTGTTGCCGAATAAACAACAAGAGCGGAAAATTACTGCAGCTGAGGCAGCAAAAGAAGTAATTTGGATCTATATAATCCTAATTGGATTAGGAGTAGTTCTGTTAGCAACTGAGCTAGGCTATAGCGCAGGCTAAAGAACCGCAGTCTCATCAACGATCCAAGTATGTACTTCAAATGGTTTTATCTGATTCGTGAGATCATACATCGTGGCGATGTGATGATCTAATAAATCGCATCAGAAGATAAACTTACAAATCCGCTGACGAAAGCTGTTTCTCAGCAGGAGTTTGAGCGACCCGTACATAGTTCAGGTGTTAGACACTTGAGTGATTGGCTATAGGCCAAGTGGGAGATTGTTGGATAATTATGACCAATAGCATCACTATTTGTACAGAACATGGTGTTGTTGTATAAATTAACTATGTGACAAAGGAAATTGCTCTATTATCATTTGTAATTGGATTACCTTGATATATAAATGATAAAAGTCCATATGATTAGTACCGGATTAATAAGACATGAGTCAATATTAATCCACTACGGTTTAATCATTAAATATCCCTAGTCGTAGTATTATCGAGACTGGACATCGATAATGCGGAATAGACTAGTATTACACCTGTGCGTGTTATGGAAGCGTAACGGCATAGTTCTCATATATTTGGGTATTGGATACTCATGCAAGTGTAATAGGGGGTTCTGTTTACCGATGGTACGGAAACAGCTTCGCTCTGAATAGACCCATCGGAATCCCATTGGTAGTATGACCATGTGTCTATGGGAATCCGAATTAGGGTAGGTGTATTTGGTCT
Source organism: Zanthoxylum bungeanum (assembly GCA_019454045.1). NCBI lineage: Eukaryota > Viridiplantae > Streptophyta > Magnoliopsida > Sapindales > Rutaceae > Zanthoxylum > Zanthoxylum bungeanum. The sequence continues at coordinate 6,222 of SKCR01042908.1, forward strand.
TAAACTGAGACTTGCATCGCTATTACTTGCGACAATCAGTATACTTTGGTTTTGGTCGTCCGAGACTTTAACAGGTTCTATGTACGACTCTTCTGGGTATACTGAGAATCATGGTGTATTGGATGTGATGTCAAGATGGAAGTATCACTTCAGTAATATGGAAATGATGATCACGCAGGATATGGAACTGGTACTCTTGTATGCTGCAGCTATCGGGATAATATGACAAGGTCATGATTATCTGATTATAGAGACTAGTTACCAGCGATCCGATATATGCTTCGTACAGGGCAGACACAATTCCAGCCCCAGGCCTAGCATGTGAAATTTCGATACTGGATCGTAATACTCAATACTACGTATACTACGCCTGACAAAGATTACATATTCCATTAAAGAATATTTCTAGAGAATTGGGTAGGCACGGTGTTTTGCTAGAAGCCAACCATGTCTTGTAAATCGGTAAGAACGTGGTACCAGGTACGCACGTATTCGGATAGTCTGATGACCGTATTTACTGCCAACATATCCAGGGATCTCTTGGGTCGCTTCCCGAAGATTCACCGTTGAGATTTGACTCGAACAAAAGAATTAATCTGGGATTAATTATGAGAGAGAAAATTAATCTGGGATTAATTACGGTAATAAATTAATCTGGGATTAATTAAAAGAGAAAGAATTAATCTGTGATTAATTGCGTCGAGAATTTATCTGGGATTGTCGAGAAGAGAGAACGCGATTAATTTAGAATTAATCGGTAAAGTAAATTTAATAGTGAAAATATATTTTACTATTTAATTTATTTAATTGGGCTAAAATAATATATCGGATATATTAATTGAAATTAGATTTCAAATTCACGCAAATGAATTAATTTAGAATTAATTCGTAAGCGACTTTCATAATAATTTTGCGAGGCATTATGATTTAAATTAAATTTGATTTAATCACGTCACAACGAAAAATTCGTTTAATCGGATTAAACGAACCCGAGCCCGAAATATGTTGAGCAAGCCCACTTGAATTTTGAATTTAAAGTGGGGCCTACCAACTTACATCAAATGTCTTCACAAGATTGATGGTGGTAGTTGAAAGCATTTAATAAATCTTACACAACACACTTTTGACTTTTGCTTTTTGAAAAGTATATACACTTTTTTGGAAAAAGAAATTGGTAATTGTTTTTTAGAAAGCAAACACACAAAAATCAAAAACTCTCTTTTCTCTCCCTAGCCATGGCCGAAACTTCATCTCCTTGGAGGAGAAATTTTTTTTTTTTTCATTTTGTTCCAAGCTAGCACTTAAATGAGTGAATCAAGGTGATAGGGAAACTCACTCAAGTGTTGGAAACACTCAAGAAGGACTTGGAGCTTCCACCGAAATGCATAAAAAGTTTTGAACTCATGCGATCAATGTGAGTATTTTCCGCAACTTTATTTGATTTATTCACACACAAATCACTTTTAGACGATCTTGTCATGTTCTAGGAATACTTACATAAAAATCTTCTTCCTTTGTGTTCTTTATATCTCTCTGGAGTGGCTCTTATTTATTTATTTTTTTTTGGCTGTACAAGTAATTGGATTAAGCATATTTCTAGGTTGCATTAACAATCTAGGTTGCATTAACAATTAAGTTTGGCAATGAGACAGGAAGGGATGAAATTATTCAATCCCGATCTCGTTCAATTTATAAAATTGGGATAAAAAATTACCCTGGTCCTGTCTCGATATATTTTTTCGGAATAAAAAATCATCTCACATTATATTAATTTCGTCTCATCCCATTAAATTTTATCTCATCACATACTCATGTCCCATTCATCTTGAGTTTTTAGGATAATTTATTTTTTATTTTTTATTTCGTCCGTCTCATTTTTAAAATCGCATGAAGCAAGTAGGCCCGTGACAATAGAGACTTGATCCTAGCCATTTTTCCACTCTTTGGCTTTTAAGTATTTTCCTATCAAAATTGATTTTATACGTATAATAAATACATGATCTCATCTTCTGTATTTTATGAATTTCTCTTCGACTATCCTAAGTTCTTACAAAGAAATACATCATCTGAATTCGAACCTAAGACATGACAATTGAATATTAAATCATTTGTCACCAAACCACTCCTATTATGTCAAGATGATCTCATCCCATTTAAAGCTACATGATAAATATATATATATATATATATATATATATATTATAAAGCACAATTGTGTAGGGGAAAAAGAATGTAATGAATGATTAGGATTAAGAGAGATAATGCATCCAAATGCTATCTTTATGTGGCTTAATTGGCGATTCAGATCATTTCATTATAATTTAATGGCTGATAAAGAATGATTTCATTATATAATCACTATAAAAATGGAAAATGAAAACTACCAAATAAATTAAAGAATAAAATAATTTATTAATGGAAAATGAAAACTACCATATATATATATATATATATATATATATATCTGATCGATACAAAGAGTTGTCAATTTCCTTATCAATTAATTTTGCATAGCTTTTTATATATATTTTTTCAATTTTTTCTTTGTCAATGGCTTCTAAAATAAATATTGGGGTTTTGTGAATATGTTTTAGATTTTTCTTTTCGGTGCCCGTTTGAATGTGGAATTTGATGGTGACGGTGATACCCATAATTGATGTCTAATTTGAAAATTGGAATGATGATAAATAAATCAGTGTTTTCATAACTAAATTGGTGATAGAATCAGTGATTTAAAAAAATTGAATGAGTCACTGGTTCGATCGGTTAAACTATTTTGAAAAAATCGATAGACCCGGATGATAGCATAAATAGCTTTATTTAATTAAAAATTATAAAAATATTAACTTTTAAATTTTTTTTGTTTAAAAAAATTAAACCGGTCCGGTTCGTCTGTTTTGACCAATTTTTATCAGTATTGATCGATTTTTTCTTGACCAGTATTTAAAATTTGACCAGACCGAACTCAAGGCCGGTTCGATCGGTTAAACTGATCGGTCCGATCCAATCCGATTTTAACAACTAGGAAATAAATAGTGTCATTGATTAAACTATAAGGCAGTGGTCCTAGTGGAAATAGTGCCCCCTTGCACGAATGATGCGAGTGGAGGCCACTAATGAAATTAGGTGCGAGATTTTCACAAATATCCCATTAATTAGGTAAATGTGTTATATGTTGAACATATTGGGAAAAAAATTACATAATACATTTTGTATTGAAAAGCTCGAGTTAAAATGAAAAAAGTTGAATTCCAACGAATTGGAACATCTCATGAAAATTTTACAGATTTAACACAATTTAATTTACAAAACTTGGTCTATCATCTCCTGACATTAGAATATGACCAAAGACAATTAAGTGCAATCTTAATAAGATTAATGTGATGTTCTAAATAAGTCAAATCATTTTGAACATATAAATTAAGGACATGATATGTGCAACATGAAAAATCGACCCACCAAATTTGGTTGACATATTTCTTTTAAATCTCTAATTGATGCAGTATTTGCATATATATTATTAAAATCAATTGTTAAAATTTTACCTAATAAATCATATTCATCAAAAATTACTTTAATCATTCTATAAATATTTTGTACAATATATTGCTCATAAAAAACGACTTATTGCAATAAGTCATTTTTACATGTTCCATGATGCATCAATCCAATGACAATTCACACTCATGTATGTGTGTTTTCCAATTTATGTGTATAAAAAAAAAAAGTATGACCCTTATTTATATATTTTTGGATTATTTTTGTGATACATAAATTGCCCCTAAAACTAGATGTTTTATTAATGTTATTAATGGTTATTTAGTAATTTTATTTAAAAACAAAAAAAGCAGCAGAGATCCGTCTCCCTGATGCGGGCTCAACGGCTACTAGTCGTTGGGTCTGCATGCATGCAACCGGTTGGAACCGAACATTTCCGGTTTGAACCATTGGAACTGTTCGGTTCGAACCGTTGTAACTGTCCGATTCTTTTCGGTTCGGTTAGGGTACCGACAAAATCCGGTTCCGAAATTAAAACCGAAACCGAAACCGGAATCGAAACCGACCGGTTCCTACAGGTTCGGTTTCAGTTTCGAATCGGAATCGTGGCCGGGTCTAGTAGTGGAAATTGTGCCCCTTACACGAATTATGCGAGTGGAGGCCACTAATGAAATTATGTGCGAGATTTTGGATGATTTTTCGTTTCAAATAAAAAATTTATTGTTTCAAATATTGATTTTATATTTAAAAATTCATGAATTTTAATTGGGACACAAGATCCCGAACTGTTCAATCCAAAGTTTAATATCTAATGTATAATCAGAATGAGTTCAGGATTGATATTTCCCTCGCCAATTGCAATATCTAGTTCTCGCAAATTTAATAATTTGGAAAATCCGTGGTTAGATCTCAATTATACATTTGATCCTGAACATTAAAACTACTTGCATTTAATATTAGACAATTACCTGACTATCCCTCATTGGATCCTGAATTTGATGAGAATATGCACCTATTAGTAAAGCTAATTGCATTTAGAAGGGATTAAATATTAAAAACTTTATACTTCCATTCGAAAGGGACAAAGATATTAAATATTTTTGTGATCATTTTTCCAATTTAACTTTTTTCTCGGCTACACAAATTTAATGTGACAAGATCCATCATTATGATAATTTAATTAATGTTTCAAAAAAGCAACGGATGATATCAAAAGCTTTTTTGACTACCATATAAGGTAAAAGATTTGATGCATTATGGGTGATGCTTGCCCAAAATTATAGTCATATTAAATAGGATGTGAAAACGAATTGATGAATTGAATTCTAAATTAATCGAATTAAAATATTATATATTTATATTTGATTTATTTAATAAATGAATATTCCCAATTATATATATATATATATATATATATATATATAAATTTAAAAATAACATATATACTTATTTTATTTTATTAATTAAATTTTTTATTTTATTTTTTTAAATTTATATTTTTTTTTGCTCTTTATATATATATATATATATTCTTTTTATTTGTTTAATAAATATTACAAATTTCATATTTATTGTTATTTATTTTGTGTTTATTTATTCATTTAATTTTTGTGATTCTTTTTTAATTTATTTAACACTACTTATGTATTATAAAAATATAAATTAACCAAATAAAATTAATTATAAAATAAATTCTTTGATAACATGCTGATTTACGAAAGTAAATAGGACAAATAACTTTTAATAAATATATTAGTTTTAAACAAATAGACTATCACAAAATTTATTTTATAAATCAATTTTATTTGGTTAAATTATATTTTTTTTATACATAAGTAGTGTTAATTAAATTAAAAATGAATCAAAAAAATTAAATGAATAAATACGAAATTTGTAATATTTATTTACAAAAATAAAAAAAAAATTATAAAATAAAAAAAATATAAATAATAAAATGGCAAAGAGAGTTATAATTAATATATAATTATTTTTAAATTAATATATATATATATATATATATATATATAATTATTGGCAAATAGAGTTATAATAATTGAGGGAATAACTTTTTAGAATTGCACATAGGGACAAGAGGGGGGTTTTGTCAGTGGAGACGAGATGAGTAATTTGCATGCTAAACTTGTTGGAAAATGCTTATGAGTAAGCATTTTGAGGCTCAATTTTAAGCATGATCCACTTCGAGTTAGTGGTTGTTATTGAATGATTCGGATACTCCTCCGTGAGTAGTTCGAAATGGTATATTCATATGCTTAAAATAGTGCTTGGGTGAATGAGAAATTGTTGCTCAAAGTTCACCCATTGGTGTTGGAAAATAAAGGAAAATGTTCTTGTCCCATATGGGAAAGCTATAAGAGAGAAAATATCTTTATATATGATTACTCATTTGTAGATGGGTAAGTGTTATAAGGATAGAGGCTCTCTCTACGTGCACGCGCAGGGGGGGTGCAAATCAAAATCCAAACAGGCTTGGCTCGTGAGCACCCGCACGTCATGCGTACACGAATACCGGACAAAATTGTGCGGGCCCGGCCCAGCCAATTTTTGCTAGTCTCTTTGTTTTCCAAACCTTTTGAAGTATTCCATAAAGTTAATTAATTCCATTAATTAATTTGGTACTTCAATCGAAAGGTCTCATTAATGAGTGATAAATGGCATATTTATTTTCCTTCTATAAAAGGCATGCCGAATTTTTGTTTTGACATATACAAATAATTTAAAAATTATCATCCTCGGTTTTTCTTTGTTTTGTTTGGGAAGAGTTCAAACACTTCTGTGGTTCGTTGGTGACAGGTTTTGGTGGTGCCCATACTCGTTCGTTTTCTGTTGTATCCTGGGAAACAATCGTCTCACGTTCTACTGCACCTTCGGTAGGGGACGAATTTGTTTTAAGGATATTGTTGACATCAACAAGCTTCGGAATAGTGAAGATTTGGGTTGATTTCAGGGTCTGCTCATCAGCGTCTGCCTCTGCTCTCAGCGTCAGCCTCCGCTCTCAGCGTCAGCCTCCGCTCTCAGTGTTTGCCTCTACTCTCAGCGTCTGCCTCCGCTCTCAGCGTCTGCCTCTGTTCTCAGGATCTGCTGCGTGGGTCTGCTCTGTGGGTCTAACGTTAGGGTCTGATTTCAGGGTCTGCCGATAGGGTCTGCTGGGCTGAAATTAAGCCTAATTCGGATTTCCTTGTAACTACCAATCATTGTATTTGTAATACTTATACTACAGTCTTAAAACAAATTTCGGTCTATGGATATGGAAATCAGTCCAAACATAGTTGATCCGATTGTGGCAGCCTCTATGGCTGACCAAAGTGCTGTGGCAGCTTCTTCGGCTGGCCAACATGCTTCAGCCTCTGGGCTTAATCTGGCAGCCACTGGGGCTGGCCAAGGTGTTGCTGCCTTTATGGCTAGTCAACCCGTTGGACATGTGAGCCATGTCAATCCTGTTGCTGAAAAACCTGAAAAATTCACTGGTCAGAATTTCAAAAGGTGGCAACAGAAGATGTTCTTTTACTTGACCACGTTGAACCTTGCGAAGTTCCTAAAGGAAGATGCTCATGTACTCGCGGAGGGTGAGATTGACATCCAAGTGATTAGTGCGATCGACGCTTGGAAACATTCTGAATTCTTATGTAGGAATTATGTGCTGAATGGGCTAAGTTATTCCTTGTACGGTATGTACGCCAAAATGAAAACAACAAAAGGGCTTTGGGAATCTTTAGATCAGAAATATAAAACTGAGGATGCCGGTACTAAGAAATTTGTCTTAGGCCGATTCCTAGATTTTAAGATGGTGGATTCCAAAACTGTGATAAGCCAAGTACAAGAACTGCAGATTATTCTAGCAGAAATTCATGCTGAGGGAATGAGTTTAAATGAAACCTTCCAAGTAGCCTCGATAATTGAGAAACTACCACCTGGTTGGAAAGATTTCAAGAATTATCTAAAGCACAAGCGAAAAGAAATGAGCATTGAAAACTTGGTTCTTAAGCTCAGAATTGAGGAAGATAACCGAGTATCTGACAAAAGAGGAATATCTCATGAGGCCAGGGCAAATGTTGTTGAACATGGCCATAAGAACAATAACTTAAAAAACAAAGGGTCAAATATGGGCCCTAAATGAGGAGTTTCCAAGAAATCAAAATTTCAAGGAAGATGCTTCAACTGTGACAAAATGGGTCACAAGTCTTCTGAGTGCAGACTACCGAAGAAGAAAAAGAAACAAGAGGCTAATGTGCTGGAAAACATGACTCAAGATGTTTCAGACATTAACCTTTCTGCTGTGGTTTCTGAGGTGAATCTGGTGGGTTCTAACCCAAGAGAGTGGTGGATTGATACTGGTGCCACTCGACATGTGTGCTCGGACAAGAGCATGTTTTCTTCATTTGAGCCTGCTGGTAATGGGGAAAAAATATACATGGGCAATTCAGCAACATCTGAGATTGAAGGTCAAGGAAAGGTGATTCTGAAAATGACCTCTGGGAAAGAGTTGACTCTGAACAATGTTCTGTATGTACCAGAAATACGGAAAAATCTTGTGTCTGGATCGCTTCAGAACAAGCACGGATTCCGGATGGTGTTCGAGTATGATAAAGTAGTTTTAACCAAAAATGGGATGTATGTGGGAAAATGGTATGTAACTGATGGGCTCTTTAAGCTCAATGTAATGGTTATTAAACCCAAAAATATCAATAAAGCTAGTTCTTCTGCTTATATTGTTGAGTACTCTAATCTATGGCATGGTAGATTAAGACATGTTAATTTTAATTCATTGCAGAAATTTATTAACATGAATCACATTCCCAATTTTAAAATTGATAACAGACATAAGTGTGTTACTTGTGTTGAGGCAAAACTGACTAGATCATCTTTTCATAGTATTGAAAGAAACTCTGAACCACTTGATCTAATTCATACCGATGTATGTGATTTTAATTCAATACAATCGAGAGGCGGTAATAAATATTTTATTACCTTTATTGATGATTGCACGAGATTTTGCTATGTGTATTTGATGAAAAGCAAGGACGAAGCTATAGAGAAATTTGTTCTCTATAAGAATGAAATTGAGAACCAACTAAATAAAAGAATTAAAGAGTTAAGAAGTGATCATGGTGGTGAGTATGTTTTTCCTTTTGAATCACTTTGTGAACAAAATGGAATCATACATCAAACCACAGCTCTTTATTCACCTCAATCCAATGGGATTGCAGAACGGAAGAATCGTACCTTGAAAGAGATGATGAACGTTATGTTAATCAACTCTGGCTTACCTCAGAATATGTGGGGAGAAGCTGTTTTATCAGCTAATTACCTTTTAAATAAGGTACCACAGAAAGAAGTAGGGAAAACTCCTTATGAAATGAGGAAATGAAGGGTACTTCCTATAAATTCCTCCGAGTCTGGGGGTGTCTTGCCAAAGTAGTCATTCCTCCACCTAAGAAGGTGAAGATAGGACCAAAAACTGTTGATTACATTTTTATAGGATATGCACATAACAGTAATGCCTATCGATTTCTTGTGCATGAGTCTAATATACCAGATATTCACAAGAATACGATAATGGAGTCGAGGAATGCATCCTTTTTCGAATATATTTTTCCCTGTAAAACTAATTCGAATTCTAATGTGCACAAATGGGCACCTGAGACTATCCTTGAAGATAGTCAGGACCAAGAACACATAAATGTTCCAGGGGATCAACAAGTTGTTGAACTTGAACCAAGACGTAGCAAAAGAGCTAGAACGGAAAAATCATTTGGTCCAGATTTTCTGACATTTAGGCGGTATCAAAATTTATCCATAAACCTGCCATATAGGCGATAAGAAAGTTTAATTACCAACCGACCAATCTGGCGGTATCCTTGTTTAGTCAGGTTTAAATCAGTTTAAAATGAATTACCAACCGACCAATATAGCGGTATCCTTATTAAGTCAAGTTTTAAATAGTGAATATATTATAATTAAGGGAGATTAATCTAAATAGCAATAGTAAAAGAATTACATTTCACCCTAGCAGGGGGAAGTTACCTCCTCATGGTTGAATAGTAATAACTGTAAAAGTAAAGAAAGTAAATTACTATTACTATTACAGAACGTAATTAAAATTAATTACAAAACTGAAATTAAAATAAACTAGATAGAAAACTCCTTATTTACATTAGTGAATTCAGAGAGGAAGGTACATTTGAAACTGAAATTTCGAGCTCTATTTATAGGCGTCAATAAGTCCCACGCGCCGCGACGCGTAAGTTTCTTCTTGCATCGCGACGCGCTGACGTGTCGGCTTCTGGTTCGTCGGCTTCAGATTCTTATCTGCCATGTGGCATTATGGATAAGGTGATACGTGGCAAGGCGGCTGCCAACTCAATGATTATGCTAACGTGGCGATGATGTGGCGCTGACGTTACGACACGTGGCGATAGTGATTATCGGCACCATATAATGATGACACGTGGCACGCTGTGATTGGCTGATGATGACGTGATGGTGACGTGGCACGTTGACTCAGTCAACTGCTGATATGGAAGATGACGTGGCTGACACGCGGGATGACACATGGCGATGGCGATTGTCGGCATCATAGAATGATGACACGTGGCACGACGCACGTTAGCGAATTGGCTGTGATGTTGACACGTGGCAGGCGCACGTTAGCAAGTCAAACTTTTCAGATTCTGACATGTGTCCCCCGGCGCATGTTAGCAGCTTTTGGCGTATGTTAGGCGTCGCGACGTCGATGGCTTGCGCGTTGCGATGTGCAAAATGACCAAAATGCTCATTTTGTCATTTTTCACTGTTTTGGCCCAAAATCACCTCCAGAATGTCCTGAAACTTTATTTATCTATAAAATAACACAAAACACATCAAAATATTCATAAAACTCAAGAAACTATTCAAAATATTAGGTCAAATGAGTGGGAAATAGTGATACATTTACCACTCATCACCCCCAAACCTAACAATTTGCTAGTCCTCGAGCAAAACATAAAATAAAATAACATAAACATCTTTAAAATAAAATTTAACTAAGCCACTTTCGTAGGGATCACGGTTGCATTTAGCGTATGCAACAAGCCTTTAAACCCCTAAGTGTCCCTATGGGACGAGTTGTAGTCTCGTGAGGGTTTACATCAATGATACCCACAAACTTTTTACAAAAGTAAAAAGGTAGTGAAACTAATGCACACAAAAGCAAAAAGACAAGAGAAAAAAGAATAAAGAAGTTAGTGACTAATCAGGTGAAACTTCTACTCCAAGTTACTAGTTGTTTTCTTTCATTCTAAATTACCGAATAAGTAAATTCTCTGATTATATTTACCATTCTCCATATGCACAGCCGACAAAATATTAACTCATTTTTGCCCACAACAGTCACAAGTGCAGTTGATAAGAGAGTAATATTTTTGTCCTAAAATTTTATCAGAATTCACACCTTTTTGCAGCAATGGAATAAATTTTCTCATTTTTCTGATTTTTTTCTTTGATTTTTGATTTTTTTTTTATTTATATACAATATCTTCCATCTATGTAGCGAATGTTGGGTCGGTGGCTCCCAAACCAGTTGGCTTTAGGGCACCAGGTGTTAAGACACCCCTACGGACTTAATTACTCAGACTTCAAATATATATATTTTTGCAACATCCTTAATCCATGTAGCGAGCTTTGGGCCAGTGACTCCCAAACCAGTTGGTTTTAGGGCACTAAGTGTTAAAACACCCATACTGACTTAATCACTCGGATTTCATATGTTTTTTTTCCAATGTTTTTCATAGATGCTTCCTCCAATTAAACTAGAGCACTGGATATTACAAACTTTTCAATTACAGCTCATGTCATTATGTTACCATGCATGTTGATAATACATGCCAACTGAGCAAATGAAGATCCATTTTAGTCAATTTTATGGAGAATTTGCAAATTAAATAATTCGAAAGGAAATAAAAAAAAATTAATTTGTTTCGAAAATGGGTTGAAATACGTATCAGGAATGGAAACTCCTTACACAGCTATCTCTCACCAATTTCACATTTTTAGTCAAATAAAAACAAACGCAAAATATTTTTGTAATTTTTGAAAAATTTCATTTTTTTTTTGTATTTTTCGAAAAATTTTGGACTGAAAAAGAAAATAACACACAACTAAAAACAAGATACTGATCAACTAATTTCCTCCCCCAAACCTAAATGAGGCATTGTCCTCAATGTCTTAAACAATAGAAGAAGAGTTTAGAAGATAATATCTGGTTAACTGAAATTCTACACGAAAAGTTAAAGGTTAAGATCCAGATTAATCCTACGCCTCTTACCACAATCGTCCTCGGACCAATTTATCTTTGAAATGATAGGGTCAATTTGTGGTTCATAGGCTAAGATTTGATCAATTAGATATGGAGCAGTTCTGGCAGTGAAGAGGAGTTCTTTTAAAGGTTTTGACACGAACCCATTTCTCCGGGCATCATCAAGAAACACATAAAGAAAATCATAAAATCCTTCAACGTTGTACAGTCCAAGCGGTTTCTGATGTATGTTCAGGTTCGCCTAAGATAACACTGTAAAAATTTCCTCCAATGTACCCAAGCCACCTGGCAAAGCAATAAAAGCATCAGCACGGTTAATCATTTCTACCAGTCGTTCAGACATACCTGGCATGATTAGTTCTTCTCCGTTTGATGGTCCAATAAGATTTGCTTCTGCCAAGGGTTTTGGGATGATTCCCAAAACGTGACTGTCTCCCTCATGTATAGCTTTTGAAACGATCCCCATAAGTCCAAGATTACCTCCGCCATATACTAAGTGCATATTCCTTGCAGCTAAGACTTGACCCAACTCATGTGCTGCTTCTACGTTGTAGGCACTGCATTTTTACACATAAGTCCCTATGATGAGTCTCATTTTGGAGACACTACCTTTTAAGTCACGGAGGTCACGAAAACGGACATCGGAAGAGGGAATTCAGAATAAACAAGGTTCACTGTTTTCGTTGGTGCTACGTTCGTGTATACGTTCGAACGTCAGCAGATTGCGGACGTTGGTGCCGCGTTCGAGTAAGCGTTCGAACGGTGTCGGTAATTCTGGTTTTGCTGCTAGCCTCACATTAAGCCCAATTCGCCCAAACCTTGGCCCACACGCCCAAGCCCACTTAAAACACATATTTAACACATGGTGAAATCAAAACAAATCTAAAAATCATATACCAAATTAAATAAAATACTTACACAAATTAAAGAAATTGCATGCCTAATTAAAATCAACCAACAACTAAATGCCTAATCTAAACCAATCAAATATAATCATACCAAGTTAAAATCAATCAACCAATATATTATTCCCAAACTTAAAATATTGTATGCCTAATCAACATAAACTAAATATTCAACCTTCCCTATCTAGCCAAGATTTGTCCCCCCTCAATCTTGACTTCCCTTATCCAAGCCAATCAAATCCCTTTCCTTGTCAGCCTAACCCTTTGCCTATAAAAAGAACCCTTCACCAACCTTCTCAAGGCTAGCTAGCTCATAGACACAACTCTCCCTCACTCTCAATAACAAAAAGATCACAAACCAAAGAACCCCCATCGCCTTGACCAAAACACATCTCGAACAGCCCCCTCACCTCACCGAAAAACACACATCCCAAGCAGCCCTAAACACACACATAAAACAGCCCCCGAACAACACCATAACACCACCGAGAAATAACACCCAAAACAGTAGCCAAAACATCCCAAAAACAGTAACTAAAATACAGCAGCAAAATAGTAGCAGCGGCAGCGAATCGGAGCCAAAACAGCAGCAAAAGACGGAGGACGACGACCCAAAACAGTAAGACAACGAACGAGAGCAGTGAACCAGTGAACCGGAAGAGTTGCGGAGCTTTACCCCCTTTCGATCTTCGTGAAACGCGAGTCCGAGAGACGACTTAAAAGGTTAGACCTGAGGGCACTTTTTCATTAGTTTCTATCTGTTTCCTTTGTTATTGAATTTTATTCGCATGAGAGTCGTTTATGGATGCATGTTGTGCTTGAATGAAATGGAAGTGTCGTCTCTTGTGGTATATAGGATGGAAACCCAGACGTAAATTCCGTAGCCGAATCCGTATGGACGGTAGTGCGGTCTGTACTTGGGACACAACTCCACGTACCACTTGAGTAAATGGCACCTTCTCTTGTTTTGTGTTGCTTTGGTCTATCTATTTCTTGTTATTTAAATTCTGCATGTCGCTTATTTGTGTATGATATAATCGAGGGCATGGGCTCAGTAAGTGCGATGAAAGGTCCCCTAATCAGAAGGGTTAAAATCCTTCACCACTATGCTTTGCCGCGCCGGTTGATGTGTGTTCGTGTTGAATGCGAGACACGTTCAATCGGACATACTTAGTTGAATATGATTGTCTTTATGTTTGTATGCATGATGTGATATGACGCACATTGGCTTAGTATGTTGGTCTAAAGGTCCTCTCTTTGAGAGATCAATAGCCCCCCAAAAGGCCACCTTTACGGCAGTACTTCGCCGCGCCCCCTTTATTTTGTTGTTTATGTATTGTGTCCCATTTCATGCATCAGGTCTGTTCCCGTTCGAACGCGTTTACGAACGCAACTCGAACGCACATGCATTTTGCCTTATCATGCATCAGGTCTCATTTTCGTTCGAACGCGTTATCAAACGCCATAACGAACACGAGCATTCTGTTTCATTTACGTTCGAACGCGTTATCAAACGCCATACGAACGCAAGCATTCTGTTTCATTTCCGTTCGAACGCGTTATCAAACGCCACACGAACGCGAACCTTCTGTTTACCGTTCGAACGCGTTTACGAACGCTACAAACGAACGCACAACACTGAACTGAGTCTGTCTTATCATATTCATGCATAATTGCCTCTTGGTTGATCTTTCTTGTTATATAGCCAACCGTATTATTTGTATTCTTGCATTTATCCATTCTATGTGTTCTTGGATTGTATTCAAGCATGATTAGGCTGTTAGCAGGTTATTTTTGGTTAATAGGCTCATGAGATAGTACTCAAGCATGATTAGGTTGTTCTTAGTTTTCCATATCATAGGATTGAAATATGTTCATGAGATTGTCATGTGATGTTGCATGTTGTGATGAACTTGTTGATATATGCATATGAATCTAGAAGCATGATATTTTTGGAAATAAATGTTATTTAAGCCTGGTTAAATTATTACATAAGTCCTTTTATTACAAGTGACATAAGTAAGGGACCATTCCGAACCCAACGGTTTGAGGTCTTCCCTTGCGAGGGGTGAGTGCGGCCTTAAATCTTTGTCCTGGTTCACACCGGGTGGCGACTCCATATTATTTAGTACTTCCCAACTAGTGCCGCGAGCCTAGAAACGGCGTCGCCCAGGTTCTGTTGTCCACAGTCTGGCGACTCCACTGGGGATAGAGAATTGGCCCCGAAATATTGTCTTGTAATGTTTGGATTTATGTTTTAATTGACCATGTCTATAGTGGATAAAGTGGGGGTTTAATCAAGGGCACTTTGAGGCTAGGTAATGGTTTGGTGTCTTCCTTCACTCACTACCTTTCTAGAAGGAAAAGCTGTGAGGACACCTATATGACCATCTACTCGTAGCCTTTGTGATGGACTAATTTGGAGGACTCGTTGTTTATTCCTGACACCAAGCGATAAGAGCCTAAGAGGCTTTGGGTATTTAAGTGAGCCTCGCTCCACCTTCCCTCTGGGGAATCTACAACGGGAAATCCATTTGACAGTCCGTTACACACCATAGCTCATTGGCACGTACCTTAGTGTATAAAAAGGGTGCGCTCACTTGGTTGCTCGAACCCTTGAGTGGGGAGACCTAGTTGTGGGCCATCCTTCGCCGGTGAGAGCCTTTGTCTATACTCTTACTAACCCACCCATAGACCGGGTTGGCTAAAGTAACAATTATTTCCTTGAGAATGTGCTTATGGACCATCCTCATTTGGATGCAGTTGGACTATTGTCAGAAATGCGGGCTTGCTGGGCCATTTAAACTGGGGCAAGTTCATACTGTATGACTATTAGGCCCAAGGCTTCTGAAATATTGATGGGCCATTATGTAAAAATTATTATGTTATGTTTGCATTATCGCCTTCTATGCTTGTGTTTGGGAACATCATCGTTTGGATCCATTTGGACCATTTGTCATGAGATACGGACTTGTTGGGCCATTTAAACTGGGACAATAATGTATTCCATGACTATTGGGCCAAAGGCGTCTAAGTGTTGATGGGCCACCTTGTGCTTGTGTTCGGAGTATTATCATTTGGATTTAGTTGGGCTCCTTGCCATAAGATATGAACTCGTTGGGCCATTTAAACTGGGATGGGTTCACTCTTATGACAGTTGTCCCAAAAGCTTCTAAAATGATAATAGGCCGATTTGATTGAGAATTTTATTTAATTTAGTATGTTATATGTTACATGCATCCCATGCACCTCATGCATACATACATCATGTTAACCCTTGTGTTCTGAAAGCCATCATAGATTCCCGTTGGGTTAGAAAAGAGGGAAGACTCACCAAAATACTGAGAACAGACATGAGTGAATCAGATATTGAGGTATCCCGTATGGATCAGTGGAAAACGGTCTCGCCAAGGTCACTGAACAGTTGCAAGCCTTGACTACTGCCATGACAAATATGGCTGTGCCCCGTGCCGGGGGAAATTCTGAGAATGTAAGGCGTGATGAGCCTTCGAATGGGTTGAGGGATGATACCCCCGCTTTTGATGATGATATGGCAAAGTATGCAGCAGGCATAGTATCTGGGTCTCAGGCAGAGTTACAGAAGCTTCGGGATCAGGTTGAAACAGTTACCCGCAAATGAGGGTTAAGAATGAGGATTTGTTAGATATGAGGCAATGACGTTCGGAGAACAGTTGCCAGCTCAGTTTAATTGCCCGACATGGCCAAGTTTAATGGGGATGGAGACCCGAGAGTCCATCTGCAGCAATATGTCTCAGTCATGAGTTCGATGGGCCTATCACAGCGCCAAGTCCAAAAAGATGTTTGGGATGTCACTCGAGGGGGCACCTGTGGTTTGGTATCATAGCCTTGAGAAGAAGGTTAAGGAAGATTGGAAGGAACTAGCTGATGCTTTTTGAAGCAGTATGTTACAGACTTAGAAATTGACTTGTCACTCCGTGATTTGGAGAACACTAGGCAGAAGCCGGAAGAAAGCTTCAAGGAGTATGTAGACCGCTGGAGAAGCCAGCTTCTGAAAATGCAGACTTGCCCTCTGAGAAGACCAAATCAAAATGATCATCAAGGGCACCAAGCCCTCTATTTTCGACAGCTGAGGGAGACAGTTATGGATATTGATGAGGAGGAAGCCGAGAACAGAAAGTTTTATGGACAGAACAGAAGGAATATTGGGGGACATTCATGGACTATGCCTGCTACTGCTGAGGTCACTGCCATTAAGAACATACGATTTTCTAACCTTGGTAAGCCTCTTTCAAAGGTATTCGAAAAGCTGAAGGCGCAAGGACTCTTAAAACCTTTGGAACCTAGGCCCATTCCAAATCCTATGCCACCTCACATGAACTTAAACTTATACTGTCCTTCACTCCACCAAGAAAAAGGCCATGACACCGACAACTACGCCCGCCTCAGACATGAAATCCAAAACCTCATCGATGCCCATACAATACCCGACTCAGAGAAAGAACAACCCAGTGCCTACATGATCAACTCTGGCCTACCCGAAACCCTTGTCCTCCAAACTCTCAACCACTCAGCTTCATAGGAATAAGGGATAACAATGGTGAAGAACCATGGGCTGAAGAAGAGGGCACTGTTGTTTCTCCTAGTTTATCTTGCACTTTTAATAAAGACATTGATTTTGTTTACCTGTTCGAACGTTTCCTCAACAATAATAAAGGCGATCATTTCATTTATCTGCCTAAAACTATTACTTTCAAACTTGCAACATGAGTGTGTTCAATCTTGGTAATGTGATGCTCAGAGCGTAGGGAATCCTCAAAAGAAGCAAGCAGAAAAGATAAGTTAGCCATTCAGGAATTGGGAAATGGAGACAGTGGGACTGTTAGACTTGGAAAGAAACGGGTTCCTGGAACAAATCAGGGTAGACAGGTGGAAATGGTACTTTCCCTAAGAGAAGAATGGTCATCAATGGAATTGACGGAAGACCTAACCCAACGAGATAGGAAACTCATTCACGCATGCATGCATACACGTAACATATTTTGCATTCCTTTTTGTGTTTTGTGTTTGTTTTGTGTTCACAGGTTTTTGAAGAAGAAAGAGAGAAAGCGGCAAATGAAAGCCAGTCAGAAGCATCAATATTAGCATCAGTATCAGCATGGGGGCGAGGCCCATATCAATATCAACATAGGGGCGAGGCCCATATCAATATCAGTTTGAGGGCGAGGCCCACATCAATATCAGTTCAGGGCCGAGGCCCACATCATCTTTAGCTTGGGGGCGAGGCCCATGTCAGCTCGGGGGCGAGGCCCATATCAGTTTGGGGGCGAGGCCCATATCAGTATCAGATCGAAGGCGAGGCCCATATCAGTTCAGGAAGAAAGCCTATATTTGGTTCAGCTCGGGAATAAAGCCTACATTCGGTACAATCCAGGAACAAAGCCTCATGTCAGTATAGTTTGAGAACAAAGCTCAAGGGGAAGAAAGCCTCATGTCAGTATAGTTTGAGAACAAAGCTCAAGGGGAAGAAAGCCTCATGTCAGTATAGTTTGAGAACAAAGCTCAAGGGGAAGAAAGCCTCATGTCAGTACAGTTCGGGAACAAAGCCCACACTCAGTGCAGTTCAAGAAGAAAGCCTACATTCAGTTCAGTTCAGGAAGAAAGCCCGCATTCAATACAGTTCAAGAACAAAGCTCAAGGGGAAGAAAGCCTCATATCAGTATAGTTTGAGAACAAAGCTCAAGGGGAAGAAAGCCTCATGTCAGTACAGTTCGGGAACAAAGCCCACACTCAGTGCAGTTCGGGAATAAAGCCCACATTCAATACAATTCAGGAAGGAAGCCTACGTCCAGCAAACTCGGGAATAAAGCCCACATTCAGTTCAGTTCAGGAAAAAAGCCTGCATTCAGCTCAGTACGGGAATAAAGCCCACATCCATGCAGTTCGGGAATAAAGCCCACACTCAGTACAGTTCAGGAAAAAAGCCCACATTCAGTATAGTTCAGGAAGAAAGCCTGCATTCAGCTCAGTTCGGGAACAAAGCCCACACTCAGTGCAGTTTATGAAGAAAGCCCACATTCAACACAATTGAAGGAAGAAAGCCTAGAGGAATAAAGCCTCATCTCAACACAGTTCGAGAATGAACAAGCCGGGAATGGCACTCCAAGAATGGAAGCACAGTTCGAGAATGGACCACATCACAGCACGGTTCGAGAATGAACCAGGGGTCGCAGCACCTCACCATCCAAATCAACTCAACTCAACACATGGTAAGTCAAGTGGCAGCTGGCGAGCCAGGTAAGTGAAAATGCATTGCATGTACTTTGATAGGATTGTCACTGTCACACACTGCACAAGTCCCATCAAAGTGGGGGCGACTGTAGGCACTGCATTTTTACACATAAGTCCCTATGATGAGTCTCATTTTGGAGACACTACCTTTTAAGTCACGGAGGTCACGGAAAACGGACATCGGAAGGGGGAATTCAGAATAAACAAGGTTCACTGTTTTCGTTGGTGCTACATTCGTGTATACGTTCGAACGTCAGGCAGATTGCGGACGTTGGTGCCGCGTTCGAGTAAGCGTTCGAACGGTGTCGGTAATTCTGGTTTTGCTGCTAGCCTCACATTAAGCCCAATTCGCCCAAACCTTGGCCCACACGCCCAAGCCCACTTAAAACACATATTTAACACATGGTGAAATCAAAACAAATCTAAAAATCATATACCAATTAAATAAAATACTTACACAAATTAAAGAAATTACATGCCTAATTAAAATCAACCAACAAAATAAATGCCTAATCTAAACCAATCAAATATAATCATACCAAGTTAAAATCAATCAACCAATATATTATTCCCAAACTTAAAATATTGTATGCCTAATCAACATAAACTAAATATTCAACCTTCCCTATCTAGCCAAGATTTATCCCCCCTCAATCTTTGACTTCCCTTATCCAAGCCAATCAAATCCCTTTCCTTGTCAAGCCTAACCTTTGCCTATAAAAAGAACCCTTCACCAACCTTCTCAAGGCTAGCTAGCTCATAGACACAACTCTCCCTCACTCTCAATAACAAAAAGATCACAAACCAAAGAACCCCCATCGCCTTGACCAAAACACATCCCGAACAGCCCCCTCACCTCACCGAAAAACACATCCCAAGCAGCCCTAAACACACACATAAAACAGCCCCCGAACAACACCATAACACCACCGAAAATAACGCCCAAAACAGTAGCCAAAACATCCCAAAAACAGTAACTAAAATACAGCAGCAAAACAGTAGCAGCGGTAGCGAATCGGAGCCAAAACAGCAGCAAAAGACGGAGGACGACGACCCAAAATAGTAAGACAACGAACGAGAGCAGTAAACCGGAAGAGTTGCGGAGCTTTACCCCTTCCGATCTTCGTGAAACGCGAGTCCGAGAGACGACTTAAAAGGTTAGACCTGAGGCACTTTTTCATTAGTTTCTATCCGTTTCCTTGTTATTGAATTTTATTCGCATGAGAGTCGTTTATGGATGCATGTTGTGGCTTGAATGAAATGGAAGAGTGTCGTCTCTTGTGGTATATAGGATGGAAACCCAGACGTAAATTCCGTAGCCGAATCTGATGGACGGTAGTGCGGTCTGTACTTGGGACACAACTCCACGTACCACTTGAGTAAACGGCACCTTCTCTTGTTTTGTGTTGCTTTGGTCTATCTATTCTTGTTATTTAAATTATGCATGTCGCTTATTTGTGTATGATATAATCGAGTGCATGGGCTCAGTAAGTGCGATGAAAGGTCCCCTAATCAGAAGGGTTAAAATCCTTCACCACTATGCTTTGCCGCGCCGGTTGATGTGTGTTCGGTTGAATGCGAGACACGTTCAATCGGACATACTTAGTTGAATATGATTGTCTTTATGTTTGTATGCATGATGTGATATGAAGCGCATGGGCTTAGTATGTTGGTCTAAAGGTCCTCTCTTTGAGAGATCAAGAGCCCCCCAAAAGGCCACCTTTACGGCAGTACTTCGCCGCGCCCCTTTATTTTGTTGTTTATGTATTGTGTCCCATTTCATGCATCTGGTATGTTCCCGTTCGAACGCGTTTACAAACGCAACTCGAACTCGCATGCATTTTGCCTTATCATGCATCAGGTCTCATTTTAATTCGAACACGTTATCAAACGCCATACGAACGCGAGCATTCTGTTTCATTTACGTTCGAACGCGTTATCAAACGCCATACGAACGCAAGCATTCTGTTTCATTTCCGTTCGAACGCGTTATCAAACGCCACACGAACGCAAACCTTCTGTTTACCGTTCGAACGCGTTTACAAACGCTACACGAACGCGCACACACTGAACTGAGTCTGTCTTATCATATTCATGCATAATTGCCTCTTGGTTGATCTTTCTTGTGTTATATAGCCAACCGTATTATTTGTATTCTTGCATTTATCCATTCAATGTGTTCTTGGGATTGTATTCAAGCATGATTAGGCTGTTAGCAGGCTATTTGGTTAATAGGCTCATGAGATAGTACTCAAGCATGATTAGGTTGTTCTTAGTTTTCCATATCATAGGATTGAAATATGTTCATGAGATTGTCATGTGATGTTGCATGTTGTGATGAACTTGTTGATGTATGCATATGAATCTAGAAGCATGATATTTTTGGAAATAAATGTTATTTAAGCCTGGTTAAATTATTACATAAATCCTTTTATTACAAGTGACATAAGTAAGGGACCATTCCGAACCCAACGGTTTGAGGTCTCCCTTGCGAGGGGTGAGTGCGGCCTTAAATCTTTGTCCCAGTTCACACCGGGTGGCGACTCCATATTATTTAGTACTTCCCAACTAGTGCCGCGAGCCTAGAAACGGCGTCGCCCAGGTTCTGTTGTCCACATACGTATTGTGGCTTAACACCAACACTAGTACCGCAAAACACACAAATATTTTCAACTCGTCTTCTTGAAGTGGCTTCCATGTTTTACTCTAGATGTCTTCAAAAGTGCAATAATGAGTTGAATTTATAACACCTGAAAAATGGTGAGTAAAATAATAGCACTAGTACCTGCCAAATAACAATTATTACTTAACAGTAAAATAAATCGTGATAGTAAAAAAGGTCTGGATTCTGTCGGAGAAAATAAAAGAAAACAACAAAACAAATTACAAATATTAGGAAAAGACAAAAAGATATAATATCTACAAATATTTACGGCTTAATTGACGTCTATGCGTCAGGGATAAGATTCCCACCCAATTTTCTTATAAATTCGCAAACATTGTCTTTTTGAGTCAGATTCCCGAGACTTAACTGTTGTCTTTATTTTTGAAATTGTGTATTTAATTTGTGAAAGGCTATGTGAACATATCCACTGGGATGCGTCTCAAGAGTCGAAGATAATCATCTAAAGACTCTTTACTCAAGCCATCCCTAATGAATTTAATTTTGTCTTCGCGATTATCAGACACTATTCCAAATAACTGTAGGCATTGCATTTTCGCATGTGAAACCCGATGATGAGTCTCATTTGGAGGCACTACCTTTTGAGTCATGAAAGCCGCGGGAAACGGATATCGGAAGGGGGAATTCAGAATAAACAAGCTCACTGTCTTCGTTGGTGCTGTGTTCGTTGCTTCGTTCGAACGGGAAACAGATTGCGGGCGTTCGAGTAGCGTTCTAGGGAGCGTTCGAACGGTGTCGGTAATTCTGGTTTTGCTGCTAGCCTCACACCCAGCCCATTTAGCTCCCCAAAGCCCATAAAACACATCCCAAATTAAGTAATTAAATATTAAATTAAATATTAAACATTAAATAAAATATTTAAACCATTTACCAATTAAAATAAAGAATTACCAACTTAAACTAAAATCATGCCTAAATTAAACAAATCACATACTAAACTAAAAAGAAGATATGCCTAAATTAAAATCAATCATAACCAATTAAAGCCAATCATATATTTGACTTCCTAATCTAATAAGATACTTACCAATATAAAATATTTGTATTCCTAAACCAACACAAATTAAATATTGCAACTTCCTAAAGTAAAATATTTTGTCCCCCCCTCAATCCTTTGATTTCCTTGTTTAAAACTAAATCATATCCTAATTTAATGCACAAATCCCTTCCCTTGTAAACCCTAGCCATTCTCTATATAAACAACCCCTAACCAAGGCCATTCCTCTCCTTAACACATAGAATTCACACCCAAACTCTCTCAAAATCTCTCTAGACTCTCTCTACACACCCAAGACCAAACAAGCAAAAAGAGAAAACACTTCACACATACACAAGCAAGAAAACAAAGAAACCACCACAAGCCACCTCCCCCTTGTAGCCGAAACATCCATCTACACAGCAGCCCTCCACCACCGAAAATTACCACAAAAAAACCACACCCTAAAACACACCTAAATAACCTCCTAAATCACCTTAACAGCAGCCCAAATCTTTAAAAAAACAGTAACTTAGAAAACTACATAGATAACCTTAAAAATAATCACTTTTAATTGCACTAAGAACCCACACAACTTGGAATAGTTCTTTGAAAACATTGAAACAGGTAGCCCGTGCAGTGAGCAGCAAAACATGAGCCGAATAGGAGCAGAACGGAGTTCGAACAATAAGCAAAGCAGCGAAGCAGTGAGCTAGGACGTTGAACCAGCGGACCAGAAAAGTTGCGGAGCCTTACCCCCCTTTCGATCTTCGTGGAACGTGAGTCCGAGAGACGGCTTAAAAGGTTAGACCTGAGGGTATCTTTCACACTTGTTTTCCTTTTCCGCATTATTTATTAAGTATTTCTTGTATGATTGTAATGTTGAAATGTGTGTTGTGATTTTTGAGTATATAAACATGCATGAATTATGAGATGTAATATGTTGTGGGCATTAGATGAATGAGAGATGTGTCAACTCTCGCGGTATATCGGATGGAAACCCGGACATAAATTTCATAGCCGATTCTGAATGGACGGTAATATGATCTGTACTCGGGCCACAACTCCACGTACCGCTTGAGTAAACGGCACCATCTCTCTTTCGTTGTGTTGCGTTTTGTTTATTTAGTTTTCTCTTGAATTCAATATATCGTTTATTTTTGTATGATCCAACCAAGCGCATGGGCTTAGTGAGTTAGTCCAAAGGTCCTCCATTTGTGAGACAAAGAGCCGAAAAGGCCACCTTCGTGACACTACTTACTCGCCCGCCGGTTGATGTATGTTCGGTTGGACGCAAGATACGTTCAATCGAGCATACTTAGTTTGATATTATTATCTTTATTTTCGTATGTATAAGTCAATCGAGCGCATGGGCTTAGTAAGTGTGTTGTGAGATCCCCTATGGGGAGGGGCTAAAAGCCCTTTACCACGATGCTTTGCGCGCCGGTTGACGTGTGTTCGGATTGGATGTAAGATGCGTTCAATCGGGCATACTTGGTTGATATGATTGGTTCTATTCCTGCATGTGTGATGTGACGCGCATGGGCTTAGCATGTTGGTCTAAAGGTCCTCTCTTTGAGAGATCAAGAGCCCCAAAAGGTCACTTTTACGGCAGTGCTTCGCCGCGCCCTTTTATTTTCTGTTTATGTATTGCATCAGGTCCGTATCCATTCGAACGCGTTCACGAACGCAACTCGAACGCGCATGTGTTTTGGCCTTATTATGTGTCAGGTCTCGTATCCGTTCGAACGCGTTAACAAACGCCATACGAACGTGAGCTTTCTGTCTCATCTCCGTTCGAACGCGTTTACGAACGCTACTCGAACGTGAGCATTCTGTCTCGTCTCCGTTCGAACGCGTTTAGAACGCTACTCGAACGTGAGCATTCTGTTTCATTTACGTTCGAACGCGTTTACGAACGCTACTCGAACGTGAGCATTCTGTTTCATTTCCGTTCGAACGCGTTTACGAACGCTACACGAACGCAACACACTGAACTGAGTCTGTCTTACTATATTCATGCATAATTGCCTATTAGTTGATCTTTCTTATGCAAATGTGTCACAATTCATATGCTCATGTCATGATAACATTGGGCATTATTTCTTGCGGTATATCAGATGGAAACCCAGACGTAAATTCCGTAGCCGATTCCGAATGGACGGTAGTGCGGTCTGTACTTGGGCTACAATTCCACCACGTACCACTTGGAAAAATGCCCATATGTGTGCTTGTAGGATCAATATGTGTGCTTGGTCTTTCCTGAATGTGATATGTAAGTAAAGTTGTATGTTAGTTGCTATCTTGATATATGTTAAGCATGCAAATTTAAATGTAAGATATATGTGAAATACATGTATATTTAGGCGCATATTTTATTTATAATGTGAATTTAGAAGCATGATACCCTTAGGAATAAGTGCTACTTCAGCTTGTTTAAATTATTATATAAATCCTTTCATTACAAGTGACATGAGTAAGGGACCATTCCGAACCCAACGGTTTGAGGTCTTCCCTTGCGAGGGGTGAGTGCGGCCTTAAATCTTTGTCCCGGTTCACACCGGGTGGCGACCCATGTTATGTAATCCTTCCCAACTAGGCCGCGAGCCTAGGAACGGCGTCGCTCAGTTTCTGTGTCCCACAGTCTGGCGACTCCACTGGGGATGTGAAAATGGCCCCGAAATATTGTCTTGTAATGAGTGGATTTTATGTTTTAATTGGCCATGTCTATAGTGGATAAGTGAGGGTTTAATCAAGGGCACTTTGAGGCTAGGTAATGGTTTGGTGTATTCCTTCATTCACTACCTTTCTAGAAGGAAAAGCTGTGAGGGCACCTATATGGCCATCTACTTGTAGCCTTTGTGATGGACTAATTTGGAGGACTCGTTGTTTATTCCTGACAACAAGCGATAAGAGCCTAAGAGGCTTGGGTATTTAAGTGAGCCTCGCTCCACCTTCCCTCTGTGGGATCTACAACGGGAAATCCATTTGACAGTCCGTCACACACCATAGCTTATTGGCATGTACCTTAGTGTATAAAAAGGGATACGCTCACTTGGTCGCTTGAAC
>SKCR01042909.1:0-32061 GCA_019454045.1 Zanthoxylum bungeanum
CGTAGTATACGTAGTATCGTGTATGTCGATCCAGTATCGGAAGATCATGTGCTAGGCCTGGGCTGGAATTGTGTCTGCCCCGTACGAAGCACATGTCAGATGTCAGGTAACTAGTCTCTATAATTGGATATACATGAACTTGTCATAATTTCCCGATAGCTGCCGCATTTAAGAGAACCAGTCCCGTATCCTATGTGACCATCATCTCCACTATGACTGGAGTGATACTTCCGTATTGACATCACACCCAACACACTACGATTCTCGATATACCAGAAGAGGCATACACAGAAACCAGTTAAAGCCCTGGACGACCAAAACCAAAGTATATTGATTGTCGCAAGTATTAACGGTGCAAGTCTCAGGTTAAGACCAAATACACCTACCCTGATTTCGGACTTCCATAGACACATAGTCATACTACCAATGGAATTCCAGGGGGTCTATCTCGGGCGAAGCTATTTCCCGTACCATCATAAAAACACAACCTCCTATTACACTTGCATGTGTATCTTATACCCAAATATATGAGAACTATGTCGTTGTACCCTCACAACGCGCATAAGTGTAATACTAGTCTTTTACGCATTTATCGATGTCCAATCTCGACAATGCTCTAACTAGGGATATTTAATGATTTATCCTTCGTGGACTGATACTGTCTTATATCATTCTCAATCCAGGAACAAATTATAGGGACCTCCTATCATTTATACATCTTGGTGATCTAATCACAAATGATAAGAGTGCATTCTCCTTTGTCACATAGTTAATTTGTACAACAACACCATGATATGTACAAATAGTGACGTTATGGGTCATAATTGTCCAACAATCTCCCACTTGGCCTATATCCAGTCACTCGAGTGTCTTACACCTAAACTATGTGTGGTTGGCTCAAACTGCTGAGAAAATGTTTTCGTCAGCGGATTTGCATGATTATCATCTGATGCGGTTTATTCAATCAGCACATCGCCACGATGTATGATCCGAACGAATCAGATGAATATCGAAGTATATATATATGGATCGTTGATGAGACCATTAATTCTTTAGCATGTGCTGATGCCTAGCTCAGCTGCTAACAGAATTATATCTAATTTAATTAGATTTGTTGTTGACCCAGAAGGCTTCCATTGCTACTCAGCTGCAGCAATAACCCGTTTTGTTGTTTATTCGGTAACAGTATCTTGCTTGAAGATTACAGCTCACTGTTCCGTTATTCAAATATTATAGTACTATTTACGATTATAGTCATTTTATTGGTTAGGGAAACTTGCTACAGTGATCCCAGTCCACTTCAAGTTCTCCATCTCCTAGTTTAAGACAACATCCTTAGTTCTCTATGAAAACTAACGGATTGTTCTAAATATCAATCCAGTGACTATCACTTGGATTGGCCTATTTGTGAATCCATATGCTCAAAGCGTATGAGACAACCAGGTCGCGTACATTTTTAATGTATGATTTCTTGGAGAGTTTTATCGAAAGCCAAGCTTCACCGATTATTATTTTGGGAATTTCATTTCGAAGAAGAAATGACAACATTTATTATCATTATTTATAGGACAACCACTGTCAGTGCGCCCCACTACCCTCTTATATACACAAGAATCATTTCGTTTTGAATTAAATCATATACCATTATGATTAATCAAGACGGTAATTCTAAGAACCTAATGATTGCTTCAATCCAAAAGGATCGAATAACCTACAAACCTTGTTTGCTAGTTAGGTACGACAAAAACCGTCAGGATGTTTTAAAATCCTACAAAAGGTTTTCCTTTTCAGGAAGCGATTTTCCCGTTCAGCTGTCATATTTCATAGATGAAACATGCAGCGTTAGCAAAACATTATCCAAATGGATTTACTGTGGCAACAGGTAAAAGGTTGAATCGAAATCAACATAATGTTGATAATGATACATTTCCGCTAAAAGCCTAGCTTTATACTTGGGATGTTGCCATCCATGTATGTCTCCTTGAAGACTTATAAAGTACCAGTAGGCACAATGCCTTGCGGTACATCAACTAGTATCCAAACTTGTTGATATACATGGATCCATTTCGGATTCATGGCACTATGCCATAATAGGGAGTCGATACTTGTATCACTTCCTCATACGTAGTTAGTTGGTATACCTCAATAAGATAGACATCTTTATGAGGTGAGATCAGAAACCCATACCCCCAGGTTGTTTTCTGACTCTCTCCAACTTACCGCGGTTCTTGTGTATTCGAAGATTAATGGTATAGTTTCATCCTTGATGAACTATTTATGTTCCATTAAGGAATAGGTGCCTTGAATAGTATTACTACGTTTCATCGAGTTTTACTATCCTCCTAACTTACCACTGCATATCGGTATTCCTCTTAGGAAAACCGCATGGTGAACATGGTGAGCAACAATTATTTGTCTCTCGTGAGTTTGTATAAGTACTATACTTTGGTATCCCTAAGATAACTACAATTGGCACTTATCCAATTTGGGTTTTAGTTTGGTATCATCCAAACATATGCCTAGCATACCCAAATATTCAGGAATGAGAAACCTGGTTTCTTTCCTGTTCATATCTAATATATATTTGTCAAACAGACTTTATGGAACCTTATTCTGTTTAAAGCTTATCCGTTGAAGGAAATGGTAGCTCAAAGCGACTCATGATTAACTTTATCATGTCCAACAAAATCCGGTTAGTCATTTCGGACACACCGTCAAATTGACGTGTTCCAGGAGGAGTCCTCATTGAAAGAATACTATACTCTTTCAAGTATATTAGAAACTTATTGCTTAAGTATTTTTCATTACAGTCTTACCGTGACGGTTTAATACTTTAGCCGATCTGTTTGTCTATTTCGTGTCGAAACTGTAAAAGTTTCCGATTTGTGTTCTTCAAAAGAAACACATAACCATAACGCGATGCCACATCTGTAAAGGTCACAAAATATTCATATCCACATCTAGCCTAGCTAGACATGGCCCACTTGCTTCAATATGAACTAGGGTAACAGATCGGTGGCACTTACACTTTTACCAAGTAAAGGTCTTTTAGTCACTTTGCCCAATAAACTAGATTCGTAGACTTTATTTGAATATATCAAATCAGTCCTAGTATCCACTCTTCAAAAGTGTGGATATACGAGTCTTGTTTGATTGTTTCCCAGACAACAATGCCACATCAGTTTCTTCTGATCAAATCAGTTTGAGCTGTTTGTTTGTCATGTTATATATTTGAGATTTATTTATATTCAAAATATAAATTATGTTATTCACATCTAATGTGTTTATCTCAATAACATCTTTATATAATAAAACACTTTAGTGTTCTAGAATATAAAGGTTCACCCGCAGCGAGTTAAACACTGATATAGAGATAATGTTTCTAGTCAATTAGTTACATTATAAAAGTTTCCTAATTTAAGTACACACTCGAAGGTAGTTCCTAATCTTAGGTGTCTACGGTTAAAACAGCAACTTCGTCCCGTTTCCGATTCGCAGATTAAATCTCAACTAAAGTCAGTATCATGTTCAAAACAGATTCTGAACATCAATACATATATTTTATGTACCACACTAAGTATTTAAAATCCAATTTAATAGTAGTAGTGAACATAATTATGACAAACATATTTGAAGTCGGAGCCTTGCCCCATCTTCAATTCCTTCATGTCTGCTTTGTCCAAACGGCAGTCACGCTTCCGCGATCCCGTTTGCCATAATTTAGGCAGACATTTTGGGATATGTCTTTTATCTTCCCAGAAGATTATAATGGTTTTGCCTTTGCCCTTTTCATATTCCAGAAGCCTTTGGCCAAGCTTCGGGTTTCTAGAATATCGAAGTATGTGCGCCTTGTGCTACTTGCCTATTGCAAACTTTGACTTTATCTCCTTGAGAATAGTCATTAACTCTCCAAGAGTTAAGTATTGCAATTTGGTACTTCTAAGAGTCTAAGGATAGATTCTTTGAAGATCCTTCAATTTCATTATCATACTTTAAGGATCTAATCCTTAGTTATGATTCAGAAATTAAGGAGTCTACTGCGACAAGCTTAATGGATTAAGCACTTAAGTTATCATTACATAAATCTTCCAAAGATTATGCTCTACTATTTGCTTAAATCCGGGCTTAGGCCTAATATGTTATTTTATATCAAATAAAGTAACTTATTATTTTCCAGGACCATCCTGAAATTTTCCCTTTTGAAAATTAAACCATTTAAATACATTTTCCCCATGATTATCTTTAAATGCAATCTTCAATATATCTTGATTTTAAAAGTCCAACTATTTAATCAACGATTTAGGTACTATTTATTATAATTATTACAATAGTCCACAACTATTTAATCAACTATAATTTAATAGATTAAAATCAATTATATTGATTACTATAATCCAATTATAAAATCACTATAAATGAATAGTTTGAATACAGTCCAACTGTTAATTAAAACAACGTTTAAATATTAGTCAACTAACATTTAATTTATTTGACGAATGATTTTTGTTTAAGCGCGTATGGCAAGTAATTAAACGAATATACAAATTCAATTCTTGCCTCCAACTATTTTTCGGTGAGCCTCTACCCTCTGTCGAGTACTCGGGAAACCGTTTTTCCTAGCGGGCTAGGATCCCATTAAATATCACACAATCTTGACTTTGGCCATCAAATTGTATGATAATTAACTAGGTAGATCTCTAAGATCAATTGGATTCAATCCAATTCCTAGATCCAGTAGGACGACATCCAAGTCCGAAACATATATACAATATATATGCCAATATATCCAATATATTGCCTAACCTTTTTCCTCTGAATCAACTAAGCCTTGGCTTTGGCACAACAAACTTAGTGATCCCAGTTAAGCGCGACCCATTGACCATGGAAAGCTTCGTAATCAATGTCGATGGACAAGAAGTGGTCTTGACTTTGGCCAACAAACCACAACTTGGACAAGACACTGATATGGAACAAAGCTCTCATGATTCAAACATATCCTCGATGGACAAAGGCCTTGACTTTGGCCAACAAGCCAATGCCAGTCTCGGATTTGAGTGAGAATCACTCAATGGAAGGAAAGACGCTTAATATTTGCGAGGGTTTTTCGCGTGCAAATTGGCAACCAATTTATTATTTTGTTAAGGTCTCATCATCATACACCCTTAAACATGCATTCTAACCAAATAATAAAGAGCGTATAAATAAATAATAATGATATGCGGATGGATACTTTACATTGATCCTAGATCAAATCTCTCTATTTCTCTCTCCCGCTAGCACATGTATTACTTCTACCCATTACACTACACTTCTAAAGAAACCTCATTTAAATTGAGGGGAATAGGTGAGAAGAGAATACAAAGAATAAGGAGGTGATAAGGCTGGACACGCAGGTCCAATTAATAAATCAAATTTATTACAACAATTTCTAAAATTGCCCCACCCATCTGATTTCCATCTGATATACATTATTCATGCATCGCAACCATGTATTCACACAAGCATGCTATCAATCAATCTAATCAAATTAATTAATCTGATAATTAATGACCATCCAATGTTCAAACAATGATTTGATTTTGCTCGAGTCAAACTCGTTTTGCGAATAATTACTCAAAGTACGAATTCTCGAATTAAATTAAAATACATAATTAAATTCAATTCAATTTGTATTTAATACTAATTCGCTATTTAATTCCAAATTAAATACTACACTTTATTAATAAACCTTTACGACTTAAATTCCAAATTTAATCGTTACGGGTCTCAAAGCTCGATTAACGTCCAACGTTTATTTAATTAAAGTCCAATAGGCTTTTAATTAATTTCTTTAAGGCGTGGAATTTTGGTCAACTCGGGTCAAGCCGATAACCAAAGTCCAATCCGGGAATTACCCCATAAGCCCAGAAATCAATTTAGGCCCATTAGGCCCAATTAAACTTTAAAGGTCCATTAGTCGCATTTGGCTTTATGGAGGCGGTTTTGGGCCTATTGGATCCAACCAATTTAGCCTAAACCCAACTTGGTACAACCAAGCCCAATAAGCCCTTACAACATTACAAGCCCAAATCCAATTAAGCCCAAATAATTTAATTCCAAAAATTCCAAATTTCTCAATTAAATTACCTAAAGTGTATAACATTATTAATTAACCAAATCAATATGTCCAAAAACACCAAATTAGCATAATTAATCATGCTTATAACATTAAATCATGTCCAACACATTTAACAAAAAATCAAACCCATTCATGCTTATATATGTCTCGGCCATGTGGTGATTTTATGTCCGATTCGGTTCAATCCAATTAAATCCTCAATCGACATTAAATCAACATTTCCAATCATTTCCAACTCATCCAATGGTCAACGAAACAAAAAATCCAAGACATTAGGGCATCTATTACATTCGGCCAAGCCAAATTTTGGGTAAAAATTTGATCCAATCCAATTTCATGAAATTGATCAAATCAAACTTCAATTAAACATGTTTTAAGCATACTCAAACATCCAATTTAATTAAATCATGCTCAAACACATTTTACCCAAATTTTAACCTAAATAATTTTCATGCTCAATATTGGCTCGGATACCATTGTTGGGTTTCTATTAAGCTTCCCAAGATCATTATAGCAATGAAAACAAGTGAATACAACAAAGGATAATGGTGGAATCATACTCACATCGAACGTATTGGATGCTACGAAGAACAAAAACTTTCTGCTCCTCCCTTTTGCATTCGACAATGGACTGTATTTTGATCTTTATTTTCGGCCATGGATGGGTGACTCAATCTCCAAGCTTTCTAGTTTAATCATTCCATGCACACGGGGGTTTTCCCTATCACCTACGGACGACTCCGGAGTGTGCTAGCACCTTGACTTTGTTGGACAAAATGACCCATAGCGTCACTATTTGCACAGATCATTGTGTTGTTGTAGCAAATTAACTATGTGACAAGGAAATTGCACTCTCATCATTTGTGATTAGATCACCATAGATATATAAATGAAGAGAGGTCCCTATGATTAGTTCCTGGACTGAGAATGATATGAGACAGTATCGGTCCCCGAAGGATTAATCATTAGATATCCCTAGCCGGAGTATTATCGAGACTGGACATCGATAATGCGGAATAGGCTAGTATTGCACTTGTGTGCGTTGTGAGGGCACAACGACATAGTTCTCATATATATAAGTATTGGATACTTATGCAAGTGCGATAGGAGGTCGTGTTTCACCGATGGTACGGGAAACAGCTTCGCTTTGGATAGACCCTTCGGAATCCCATTGGTATTATGACTATGTGTCTATGGGAGGCCGAAATCAAGGTAGGTGTGTATAGTCTTAACCTGAGACTTACATCGCTAATACTTACGATAATCGATAGACTTTGGTCTTGGTGGTAAGGCTTTAACCGGTTCTGCGTACACCACTTCTGGGTTTATCAGAGAGTCGTAGTGTATTGGATGTGATGTCAAGACGGAAGTATCACTTCAGTCATATTGGAGATGATGTCACGCAGGATACGGTACTAGTGCTCTTGAGTGTTGCGCAACCAATCGGGATATTGTGACCAGGTCATGAATATCCGATTATAGAGACTATGTTACCAGGCATCCGATATGTGCTTCGGACGGGGTAGACACTTACCCAGCCCCAGCCCTAGCACGTGACTATCCGATATTGGGCCGATACACACAATACATTGTATACTACGCTTGATACAGATCTTAAATATTCTTAAATGGATATGTAGGGAGAATTGGGAAGACTTGGTGCTTTGCTAGGAGTCGACCTTGTCTCGTAAATCGGTAAAATGTAGTACTTGGTACGTACGTGATTCGGATACTCCGACGACCGTATTTACTGTCAACTTATCCGGGGATCTCATGGGTCGCTTCCCGATAATCCACCGATGACGCACAACTCGCACTCTTGAATAATCTGGGATTATATAGAAGAGAGAGAAAATTAATCTAGGATTAATTACGGAGATATTTTATCTAGGATAAAATATCGTCTAGAGAGAGATAACGATTAAATCGGAATTAATCGATAAATTAATATATTCGATATATTAAATGAAATTAGATTTCGACGCGGAATTAAAATTAGATTTTAATTCGGGCGAACGAATTAATTTAGAATTAATTCGTTAGCGACGTGAATAGTGAATTCTCTAGGCGTAATCATTTAATTACGACGCGACGGAAAAATCATTAATTTGGAATTAGCGAACCCGAGCCCGAGTGTGATTGCGAGCGCATTCGTATTTCGAATTCGAGTGCGGCAACGCAAGTCGCATCAAGCGTCAAATCATTCGTCACATCAAGCGTCAAATCAAATGTCACTTTGAGTGATGTGATTTATTGATGCGATTGAGTTGATTGATTGAAAGACTTACATCAAGTCACTTTATTAAAGTGACATTTGAATAGTTGATGTAAGTTGGTGTAATAGTGTTTGGAAGGAAAAAGCATTTACTTTTGGTTTTAATTAATCAATTGTAATTGTTTTAATATATTTTTCATTGAAAAATATATAAAGGCATTTTGGAAAATGCTTTAACCAATCAATTACACAATTTCTTCTCTCTCAATTTCTCTCTTCTCCTCACGCCAAAAACCCTAAAAAGCTCACTGGTTTTTTGAAGCCACTTTGGCGTGAATAAGGGAAGCAAGAGTTGGTTTTTCATGGTGAGAAATCAAGTGCTAGCACACTACGAGTCTTGCGAAGGTGGTAGGGAGGTTCACCCAATGAGCCGGGATCCGTTCGACGAAGCTTGGAGCTCCGTTTTCTCAACTCAAATTTCTGTTTTGCAAGGCAGTGGACAGCTGCAGTTCACACATGAAGCAGTGAGCATTTTGGCCTTGATTCGCCTTCAAATCGACTCAACCGATCGATGTGAGTATTCCGCTACCTCCGTTGATGTATTCACACTCTTTTCATTGCTTGTTTGATCTTGGGACCTAGATTAATACCAACAATGGCAAAGAGCTTAGGTTCAAGCATGAAAAATGTAGGGCTTAAAATTGGGTATGTTTGTTTGAGCATGATTTATTAAAATTGGATGTTTGAGCATGCTTAGTATATGTTATTGAAGATTGATTGATCAATTTCAACAAAATGTGATGGATAATTTTGCCCAAATTTATGAGTTGGCCGAATGTGTATGTATTTTTGGATTCTTGGAATTTGATTTTTGATTCATTTGATGAGTTGGAATCTATTAGGTTGATGTTAATTTGAATCGAATTGGATTGGATTTCGAATTGGACAAAAACCCCAAAAATTTATATTGGCCGAATTGGAATATGCCCTAATGTCTTGGTGATTTTGATTTTGTGACATTGGATGTGTATGAAATCAAATGGGATGTTGATTTAATGTCGATTGTGGGTTCGATTGGATTGAAACAAATCGGACACAAAATCCTTCCTTGGCCGAGAGCTTAAGCATGTAAATGGGTTTGATTTTTCAATTTGTGTGTTGGACATATAATAATGAATTGAATATGATTAATTGGACACTAATTTAGTGTTTTGGAAATGTTGATTTAGTTGATTAATCATGTAATGCACTTTAAATAATTAAATTGCGGAATTGGATTCATGAAATTAATTATTTAGGCATATAAATTGGATTGGGCTTCTAATGTTGTATTTGGGCCTATGGGCTTGATTTTATCAAGTTGGGTTTAGGCCAAATGGATTGGATCCAATTGGGCCCAAAACCTTAACCATAAAGCCCAAATGCGACTAATGAACCTTTAAAGTTCAATTGGGCCTAATGGGCCAAGATTGATTTATGGGCTTATGGGGTAAATCCCGGATTGGACTTGGTTATCGGTTTGACCCGAGTTGACCAAAAGTCCACGCCTTAAGAAATCAATTAAAAGCCCATTGGACTCTAATTGAATTGACGTTGGACGTTAATTGGTCTTTGAGACGCGTTACGATTAAATTTGGAATTTAAATCGTAAAAGGTTTATTAAAAAAGTGTAATGTTTAATTTGGAATTGAATAGTGAATTAGTATTAAGTACATGTTAAATTGATTTAATGATGTAGTTTAATTTAAATCAAGAATTCGTACTTTGAGTACTTATTCGCAAAAACGAGTTTGACTCGAACAAAATCAAATCGTTGTTTGAACATTGGATGATCACTTAATTATCAGATTAATTAATTTGATTAGATTGATTGATAGCATGCTTATGTGTGTGAATACGTGGTTGTGTTGAATGAATAATGTATATCGGATGGATATTAGATGGGTGGGCAATTTTAGAAATTGTTGTAATAAATTCGATTTATTAAACTGGACCTGCATGTCCAGCCTTATCACCTTCGTTCTCTTTGTATTCTCTTCTCACATATTCCCCTCCATGTAAATGAGGTTTCTTTAGAAGTGTAGTGTAACGGGTAGAAGTAATACAAGTGCTAGCTTGAGTGAGAAAGGGAGAGATTTGATCTAGGATCAATGTGAAGTATCCATCCGCATATCATTATTATTTATTTCATACTCGCTTATTATGTTTTAGAATGCATGTTTAAGGGTGTATGATGATGAGACCTTAACAAAGATAATTAAATTGGTAGCCAATTTGCACGCGAAAAACCCTCGTTAAATATCAAGCGTTTATTTTCCTTCCATTGAGTGATTCTTACTCAAGATCCGAGATTGGCAGGGGTTGTTGGCCAAAGTCAAGCTCTTGTCCGTCGAAGATGTGTTTTAATCACGAGGCTTTGTTCCATATCGGTGTCGTGTCCAAGTTGTGGTTTGTTGGCCAAAGTCAAGACCACTTCTTGTCCATTGACATTGATTACGAAGCTTCCATGTCAATGGGTCCGCGCTTGACTGGGATCACTAGGTTTGTTGTGCCAAAGCCAAGGCCTAGTTGATTCAGAGGAAAAAGGTTAGGGTATACATTCGATATAGGCATATATTAGATATATGTTTGGGACTTGGATGTCCACCTACTGGATCTAGGATGGATGAGATCCAATTGATCTTCGAGATCTACCTAGTTAATTATCATACAATTTGTTGGCCAAAGTCAAGATTGTGTGATATTTAACGGGATCCTAGCCCACTAGGAAACACGGTTTCCCGAGTACTCGACAGAGGGTTAGAGGCTCGACGAAAAATAGTGGGAGGCAAGTATTGAATTTGCAACATTCGTTCGAATACTCGCTAAACGCGCTCATCTATATTTACTCGTCATATTAATCAAAAGTATTAGTTGGACTAATATTTTATGTTGTTTTAAATATATATATAGTTGGACTATATACAAACTCATTCAATATATAGTTGATTTTATAATTGGATTATAGTAATCAATATAATTGAATTAAAATGATAGTTGATTTTATAATTAGATTATAGTAATCAATATTAAAATTATAGTTGATTAAATAATTGGATTTGTAATCATTATAATAAAAGTACCTTATTAAAATTGATTAAATAGTTGGACTATTGAAATCAAGAAAGAATTGAAAAGTTGAATATTTAAAATATATAATCCTTGGATTAAATGTTTTTAAATGATTTAATTTTCATTGGGAATTAATAATAGGTTACTTTATTGGATAAAATAACTTGTTATATCTAGGCCCATAATTAAGCAAATAAGTAGAGCATAAAATCTTTGGAAGATTTATGTGATGATGACTTTAGTGCTTAATTAATATATAATATCTATCTAAATTTATCTTTAAAGTTAATTAAATTGCAATTAATAATTCTTAGAGAATTGATTTGACTATTCTAGAGGTGAAAAGTCAAAGTTTGCAATTGGGCGTGTTGCACAAGGTGCACATCATTTCGATATTCTAAAACCCAAGGCTTGGCCAAAGCTTTGCGAAATATTGAAAAGATAATTGACATATCCCAAAGTGACTACCATTTGGATATGGAAGACACGAAGGAATTAAAGAAAGGGCGAGGCTCTAACTTTAAAAAATATTTTGTCAAAGTTATGTTCACTACTAGTATTGAAATTGGATTTTAAATACTTAGTGTGGTACATAATATATATGTATTGATGTTCAGAATCCGCTATGAGCTGGATACTGACTTCAAGCCGAGATTTCTCTGCGAATCGGAAACGGGACGAAAGTCACTGTTTCGACCGTAGATACCTAAGTTTAGGAACTACCCTTCGGGTATGTACTTAAATTAGGAACTGTTATGATGTAACTAGTTTGACTAGAGACATTATCTCTATATCAGTGTTTTATCCATTGTGGATGACCTTTATATTCTAGAACACTAAGTGTTTCATTATATAAAGATGATACTGAGATAAACACATTAGATGTGAATAACAAAATTTATATTTTGAATATAATAAAATCTCAAACATATAAAAATGACAAATAAATAGCTCAAATTGATTTGATCAATAGAGACTTATTTGTGGCATTGTTGTCTAGGACACAATTAACGAGACTCGTATATCCACACTTTTGAAGAGTGGGTACTAGGACTGATTTGACTATTCAAATAAGGTCTGTGAATCTAGTTTATTAGGTAAAGTACCTAAAATACTATTTACTTGGTAATAGTAAAAGGGCCACCGATCTGTTAGCCCTATTCATGGTGAAGTTAGTGGGCCCATATCTAGCTAGACTAGATGTGAACATGAATATTTCGTGACCTTGACGGATGTAGCATCACGTTATGGTTATGTGTTTCTTTTGAAGAACACAGATCGTAAACTTTAGAGTTTCGACACGAAATAGAAAAACAGATCGGCTATAGTATTATGCCGCCACGGTAAGACCGTATTGGAAAATACTTAAGCAGTAAGTTTCATATGTACATGAAAGAGTACAATATTCTTTCATATGAGGACTCCTCCCGAGACACGTCAGTTAGACGGTGTGTCCGAACTAAAAACCGAATTTTGTTGGACATGATAAGGTTTATCACGAGTCGCTCTGAGCTACTGTTTCCTTCAATAGGATATGTATTAACAGTGCAAAACTTATTTAGAATAAGGTTCCATATAAATCTGTTTGACAGATGTCATGTAGGATATGAACAGGGAAGAAACGAGGTTTCTCATTCCTGATAATTTGGGTATGCCAGGCATAACGTTTGAATGATACCAAACTGAAAGACCCAAATTGGATAAGTGCCAATATAGGTTATCCTAAGGGAAACCATAAGTATAGTACTTATAAATCTCACATGAGAACAATGTGATTGTTGCTCACCATGCATTTTTCCTGAGAGGAATACCGATATGCAGTGGTCAGTAGGAGGATAGTGATACTCGATGAAAATCGGAGTAATACTGTTCTAGGCACGAAGTTCTTAATGGAACACAAATAGTTCATCTATGATGAATCTATACCATTAATCTTCAAATACACAAGAACTTCGTAGATCGGATAGAGTCAGAAAACAACCTAGGGTATGGGTTTCTGATCTAACCTCATAAAGATGTCAATCTTATAAAGGTATATCCACCGACTACGTTTTGAGGAAGTGATACGAGGTATCGACTCCCTATTATGGCAAAGTGCCATGAGTCCGAAATGGATTCCATGTATAACAACTATTATGGTTGCTAGTTGTTGTACCACAAGGCATTGTGCCTATTGGTACATTAAACGTCTTCAAGGAAGACATACATGGAAGGCAACATACCAACGTACAAAGCTGGGCTTTTGACGGAAAGGTATCTGTAGGCTGCATTTTTGCATATCAGCCCGATGATGAGTCTCGTATGGAGACACT
This sequence comes from Zanthoxylum bungeanum, assembly GCA_019454045.1. NCBI lineage: Eukaryota > Viridiplantae > Streptophyta > Magnoliopsida > Sapindales > Rutaceae > Zanthoxylum > Zanthoxylum bungeanum. Next base: position 13,757 of record SKCR01042909.1, read on the forward strand.
ACCTCTTTAGTTGTGAAAGCCGCGGGAAACGGACGTTGGAAGGGTAAAGTTGGAAATTAGCATTTTGTCAGAGTTAACTCGCGTGTTTCGCTTCGGGTTCGCTTGTTGGACCTCCTTTTTAAAACACACCAAGCCCATTAAAACATATCTCACAATTAAAAATAAAATATTTAAAACACATCTCACAAATTAAAAATTAAAACCAATTAAAATTAAACTAAATTAAATTAAATCACATTCACCAATTAAATTGAACTTGAAATTAAATTAAATTAAATTCCTAATTTAAATAAAACGCATTCCTAAATTAAATTAAATCACCTTCCTAAATTAAATAAATCATATCCTTAACTAAAAAGAAAAAATCAAATCACTTCCCTTAATTAAAAGATTTTCCCTATCTCATTTTAATTAAAAGATATCCCCAATTAACACACAAATCCTTCTCCTACCCAAACAAGGTAAAACCCTCTCCCTTGGCCTATAAAAAGAACCATTAACCCATCTTTCTAAACCCGGGACTGGCTGGCTCATTATCACAAAATCAACCCTAATATTCCAAACCCTTTCACTCACAAACCCTCTCATCACACGCCCAGCCGCCATAATTCACAGCCCACTTTGCCTTAACACCTGTTCACGCCTCACGCAAGCCACCAAGAGCCATTCATGCATTAACCCTCAACAACACCTCACCCTTTGATTCACTGACACTCACGGCCTTCAACGCACAAGCAACTCCACTCACGTTAACTGCCCCTCCCCTAGCCAACTCTCTCGCCACCTGCCAACCTTCACGCTCAATCCACGCCCACAGCGCACACTCAACTTCACTCAGCCCACACTCCACACACTGCCATAAGCCACCTGCCCCCTGCACACACGCTCACGCACCTAGCACATACATATCCCTCAAGCACGCCTAGGACACTCATCTAAGCCTCCCTTGCATGCCCAAGGATCTCCTTCAAGCCTCCATTGCCGAATCATCAAGCCAAAATCACCCTTTAGTGCCGCAAATCCACTTTCTTCATATATACCCTTCACGCCCAACACCCAAACTTAAGCCCTCTTTGCTGCGTCTTTAACCACCATTCACCGCCACAAAACACCCTCAAATAAACCTTATTCACAACCTTAAAGTCGTGCAAAATATCCCCCAAAGCAGCCCCAATTGTGCGCCCAAGTCAGCCTTGAAAACGGCTTCACTGCACTAGTGAACTGCCGAGTTTAGCTTACTATTCTGGTCAGTATTTGCTGTGACTTTAGCCCGTAAAACAGCCCTAAAATCACCTAGAAAACCCCCCAAAAACCCTCCATAAAGTTTCCCTAAAAATATCCCATAACGCACCTCCCTAAGCCTTCAAAATCACCCAAAATAGTCCGCCAAACCACCAAGACAGTGACCTGAAACGTAGCAGCGAAACAGCAGCGAAACGGACTTGAAACAGCAGCCCGAACAGAAAACCGAGGAAAGACGTTGAGTCGGTGAACTAAAAGAGTAGCGGATCATTTACCCTTCCAACGGACGTGTAACGCCCTTTCTTAGACGACAAAAGAGGTTAGACCTGAGGGCACCTTTCTACTTATCTTCTTTATTGTCGTTTTTTATTTATTTTGATATATAATTGCATGAGAGTCATTTGAAGCATGATGTGATTGTTGGATGAGCGGGATATGTGTTCCCTTTTGTGGTATATCGGATGGAAACCCGGACGTAAATTCTATAGCCGATTCCGAATGGACGGTAGTATGGTCTGCACTCGGGATACAATGCCACGTACCACTTAAGATACACGTATCTCGTCTCATCCTAACTTGTATTTGAGCATGTTATAGTATTTAGGTTATTTGTCTATTATTTAAAGCATGGTTTAATTTAGTTTGTTATTTATTTGTTAAAGCATGTTTAGTTTGTTCATTATGCATGTTCTTAGTTTATGATGCGTTTGGGTAATGATTTATACATGTTGATTTAATGGTTCAATATGCTTGGTGTGTTACACTGCGTGGAATTATTTGGATGAAAGCATGTTAGATCTAAGTACCCTTGAGCATGATTATTGAGTAGACTTGGTTGATTCATTGAACAAATTATATCATCACAAGTGACATAAGTAAGGGACCATTCCGAACCCAACGGTTTGAGGTATTCCCTTGCGAGGGGTGAGTGCGGCCTTAAATCTTTGTCCCGGTTCACACCGGGTGGCGACTCCATGTTATTTCGTACTTCCCAACTAGGCCGCGAGCCTAGAACAGCGTCGCCCAGGTTCTGTTGTCTACAGTCTGGCGACTCCACTGGGGATATTTTGAATCGGCCCCGAAATCATGTCTTGTGATGTTTATGATTTGTGCTTCAATTAATCGTTTCTATGGTAGGTTGAAAGGGGTTAATCAAAGGCTTTGTTGGAGCTAGGTGATGGTTGGTGTCTTCCTCACTCACTACCTTTTCATAAGGAAAACCTGTGAAGACACCGAGATAATCATTACTTGTAGCTCGTTGTGATAGACTAGTTTGGAGGACTCGTGGTTTATTCCTGACACCAAGCGATAAGAGCCTAAGGGGCTTGGGTACTTAAGAGAGCCTCGCTTCACCCTCCCTCTGGGGAATCTACAATGGGAAATCCATTCGACAATTAGTTACACACCGTAACTCGTTGGCACGTACCGTAAAGTATAAAAAAGGTGCACTCACTTGGTCGCTTGAACCCTTGAGTGTGGGGAGTCCTAGTTGTGGGTAATCCTTCATCAAACACGAGAGCCTTTGTCCACACTCCTGTAAACCCATATGTGAACCATAGTTGTATGACCTATAGGGGCCACCCTTTATGCTTTTGATAACCCCATTCATATTGTGTCTCATACATCACATGCATCTCATGCATACATGCATCATGTTAACCCCCGTGTCTTAAAAGCCATCATAGATATCCGATGGGTTAGGGATAAAAGAAGACTTGTCAAAGAAGATTTTAGAAAACATGGATATGGGGAAAAGGAAATCGAGAAACAGAGAAATTTACGGCAGAGATAGAAAGACCATTGGGGGGCCTTCAAAAAAAAAAAAGAGAAAAAAAGAAAAAAAGAGAAAAAAAGAAAAAAAGAAAAAAGAAAAAAAAAGAAAAAGAAGAAAAAAAAAGAAAAAATTGTTGTTTGTTTTTAGTCTTTGATAGTTAGACATAAGTTCGATGATGAAATCGTTTGCTTTATGATGAAATCTTAGAAATGATAAACTCTTGATGTGCTTTTATCTGATGCTTGAATTGTTGATCTATGCTAGACTCGTAAGCACTTCACTATAGGTTCTTAGCGGTGAAAACCCGAGTAGTTGGCAAGGTGACTAGTTGAAGAAATTGCGGGTCGATGAATGACCGTTTGCTTAGATGTCTATTCTGACTTGCTTGTGTTATGATGTGTGGTATGGTTGAAAAAAAGAGTCTCTAAAGAAAAGAAATAAACCGCCTATAACCGATAAGCGTGAAGCTACCCATGGGCGAGTATTAGGACCACCATGAGGAGAAATGCTACCTTAAAGGGTAGGTGTGTTGAAAAAAAAAAGAAAAAAAAAGAAAGAAAAGAAAAAGTTCAAAATGAAAAAAAAAAAGACAAGAAAAGAAAAAGAAAACCATACCACATTGAGCACAGAAAAGCAACTACAGGCATAATTGAGACATCTAGGTTGGTTTGACCCATCGACCCCGATTTTTGAAACGAAATCATTGAGTTAGCTTAACCAGGGATGAATCCGCAAGGAACCTTTGCACACACACACTTTGAGTCTGGCTTAGATCATTTATTCAAAGACTTGGATTTGAGTTGCGTTGAATGTTTTGAAGGTTCTCTGGTTTCAATACTGAGCATTCTTTGAGGGCAATAATATGTGTAACTATTGGGACTATTTCGTAGCATGTGATATAGTATGATGATATGGAAGGCCCCACCATGTGGTTCATCTTGACCAAGTGTAAGTAGCGGAAAGCAGAAAGCTAAACCAAGACTGGGGGCAACCAGTCTACCACATCGTGAATCAGGGACATAACAAGATATTGAGTCATGAGACTAGAGAGAAGGCCGAGCAATCACCTGGAGAACTGGCGGAAAACCTAACCCAGCGGGATAGGAAAATTCATTCATGCATGCATGCATACACGTAACATATTTTGCATTCTTTTTTTGTGTTTGTTGTTTTGTTTTGTACTCACAGGTTTCAAAAAAGAAAAAGAGAAAGCGGCAAAGACAAGCCAACCAGAATCAGCAACATACGAGTAGTAGTTTTGGGGATGAGTCCCAGGGCTGAGGCCCCTATCAGTATCAGTTTGGGGGCGAAGCCCACAGCATCAATATCAGATTGAGGATGAGTCTCAGGGTTGAGGCCCATATCAGTTTCAGTGTTAGGGATGAGTCCCAGGGTTGAAGCCCGCATTGTCAGCATCAATTTCATGAATGAATCCTACGGTCGAGGCCCACATCAGCATAGTTTTGGAATGAATCCAGGGAATGAATCCCAGGGCTGAGGCCCACATCGTCAGAGTGTTGGAATGAATCAGGAAATGAATCCCCGGGCCGAGGCCCACATCGTCAGAGTGTTGGAATGAATCGGGGAATGAATCACATGGTCGAGGCCCATATCGTCAGAGTGTTGGAATGAATCCCAAGGCGAGGCCCATATCAGCAGTTTTCGAGAATGAATCAAGAAGGTCGAGGCCCACATTGTCAGCAGTTTCGGGAAAGAGTCCCAGGGTTGAGGCCCACATCAGTATCAGTCTGGGGCGAGGCCCATGTCAGTATCAGTGAGGGTGAGGCCCACATCATATCAGTCTGGGGCGAGGCCCATGTCAGTATCAGTTGAGGGCGAGGCCCACATCAATATTAGTCTGGGGCGAGGCCCACATTAGTATCAGTTTGGGGCGAGGCCCACATCAGCTTGGGGGGCGAGGCCCTACATCTATATCAGTTTAGGGCGAGGCCCATATCAGCTTAGGGGCGAGACCCCGCATCAGTACCAGTTGAGGGCGAGGCCCATGTCAGCTTGGGGGGCGAGGCCCACATTAGCATCAGTGACAGACTTGCCGGGTATGGCACTCTGGGGGCGAGGCCCACATTGGTTCAGCATCAGTTTCTGCCGGGTATGGCATTCTGGGGGCGAGGCCCACATTAGTTCAGTATCAGTTTCTGCCGGGTATGGCATTCTGGGGGCAAGGCCCACATTAGTTCAGTATCAGTTTCTGCCGGGTATGGCATTCTGGGGGCGAGGCCCACATTGACATCAGTTTCAGTTTCTGCCGAGAATGGCATTCTGGGGGCGAGACCCACATCACATCAGTTTCAGTTTTCTGCCGAGAATGGCATTCTGGGGGCGAGGCCACATTGACATCAGTTTCAGTTTCTGCCGAGAATGGCATTCTGGGGGCGAGACCCACATCACATCAGTTTCAGTTTCAGTTTCAGTTTCTGCTGCGAGAATGGCATTCTGGGGGCGAGGCCCACATCACATCAGTTTCAGTTTCTGCCGAGAATGGCATTCTGGGGGCGAGGCCCACATTGACATCAGTTTCAGTTTCTGCCGAGAATGGCAATCTGGGGGCGAGCCCACATGACATCAATTTCAGTTTCTGCCGAGAATGGCATTCTGGGGGCGAGACCACATCACATCAGTTTCAGTTTCTGCCGAGAATGGCATTCTGGGGGCGAGACCCACATCACATCAGTTTCAGTTTCTGCCGAGAATGGATTCTGGGGGCGAGGCCCACATGGACATCAGTTTCAGTTTCTGCCGAGAATGGCATTCTGGGGGCGAGACCCACATCATCATCAGTTTCAGTTTCTGCCGAGAATGGCATTCTGGGGGCGAGGCCCACATTGACATCAGTTTCAGTTTCTGTCGAGAATGGCAATCTGGGGGCGAGGCCCACATGACATCAGTTTCAGTTTCTGCCGAGAATGGCATTCTGGGGGCGAGACCCACATCACATCAGTTTCAGTTTCTGCCGAGAATGGCATTAGGGGCGAGGCCCACATCACATCAGTTTTCAGTTCTACCGAGAATGGCATTCTGGGGGCGAGGCCCACATTGACATCAGTTTCAATTCCTGCCGAGAATGGCAATCTGGGGGCGAGGCCCACATTGACATCAATTTCAGTTTCTGCCGAGAATGGCATTCTGGGGGCGAGACCCACATCACATCAGTTTCAGTTTCTGCCGAGAATGGCATTCTGGGGGCGATGCCCACATCACATCAGTTTCAGTTTCTGCCGAGAGTGGCATTCTGAGGGCGAGGCCCATATTACATCAGATCATTATAGTCCGGGAATGGACAGCTCGGGAATGAGCACGCTCGGGAATGAGCACGCCGGGAATGGCACTCTGGGAATGGAGATCGGTTCGAGAATGGACCACAACGGTGACAGTTCGGGAATGGACTTCATCACATCATATCACAACAACACTCCGGGAATGGAGATCGGTTCGGGAATGGACCACAACGGTGACAGTTCGGGAATGGACTTCATCACATCACATCACAACAACACTCCGGGGATGGAGATCGGATCGGTAATGGACCACAACGGTGACAGTTCGGGAATGGACTTCATCAATCATATCACAACAACACTCCAGGAATGGAGATCGGTTCGGGAATGGACCACAACGGTGACGTTCGGGAATGGACTTCATCACACTACATCACCAGCTACACTCCAAGGGAATGGAGATCGGTTAGGGGATGGACCACAACGGTGACAGTTCGGGAATGGACTTCATCACATCATATCACAACAACACTCCAGGAATGGAGATCGGTTCTGGAATGGACCACAACGGTGACAGTTCGGGAATGGACCTCATCACACTACATCACAGCTACACTCCGGGAATGGAGATCGGTTCGGGAATGGACCACAACGGTGATAGTTCGGGAATGGACTCCACCACACCACAGCACATCATCGGTTCAGGAATGGACCAGGGGTCGAAGCACCTCAACATCAACTCAAATCAACACGGCAAGTCAAGTGGCAGCTGGCGAGCCAGGTAAGTAAAAATGCATTGCACGTACTATGATAGAATTGTCATTGTCACACACTGCACAAGTCCCATCAAAGTGGGGGCGACTGTAGGCATTGCATTTTTGCATATCAGCCCGATGATGAGTCTCCTATGGAGACACTACCTCTTTAGTTGTGAAAGCCGCGGGAAACGGACGTTGGAGGGTGGAAAGTTGGAAATTAGCTTTGTCAGAGTTAACTCTCGTGTGGTTTCGCTTCGGGTTCGCTTGTTGGACCTCTGTTTTAAAACACACCAAGCCCATTAAAACATATCGCACAAATTAAAGAATCAAAATATTTAAAACACATCTCAACAATTAAATAATTAAAACCAATTAAAATTAAACTTTAAAGAAGAAATCACATTCACCAATTAAATTGAACTTGAAATTAAATTAAAGGAATTCCTAATTTAAGAAAACGCATCCTAAATTAAATTAAATCACCTTCCTAAATTAAATAAATCATATCCTTAACTAAAAAGAAAAAATCAAATCACTTCCCTTAATTAAAAGATTTTCCCTATCTCATTTTAATTAAAAGATATCCCCAATTAACACACAAATCCTTCTCCTACCCAAACAAGGTAAAACCCTCTCCCTTGGCCTATAAAAAGAACCAGTAACCCATCTTTCTAAACCCGGGACTGGCTGGCTCATTATCACAAAATCAACCCTAATATTCCAAACCCTTTCACTCACAAACCCTCTCATCACACGCCCAGCCGCCATAATTCACAGCCCACTTTGCCTTAACACCTGTTCACGCCTCACGCAAGCCACCAAGAGCCATTCATGCATTAACCCTCAACAACACCTCACCCTTTGATTCGCTGACACTCACGACCTTCAACGCACAAAGCAACTCCACTCACGTTAACTGCCCCTCCCCTAGCCAACTCTCTCGCCACCTGCCAACCTTCACGCTCAATCCATGCCCACAGCGCACACTCAACTTCACTCAGCCCACACTCCACACACTGTCATAAGCCACCTGCCCCTTGCACACACGCACACGCACCTAGCACATACATATCCCTCAAGCACGCCTAGGACACTCATCTAAGCCTCCCTTGCACGCCCAAGGATCTCCTTCAAGCCTCCATTGCCGAATCATCAAGCCAAAATCACCCTTTAGTGCCGCAAATCCACTTTCTTCATATATACCCTTCACGCCCAACACCCAAACTTAAGCCCTCTTTGCTGCGTCTTTAGCCACCATTCACAGCCACAAACACCCTCAAATAAACCTTATTCACAACCTTAAAGTCGTGCAAAATATCCCCCAAAAGCAGCCCCAATTGTGCGCCCAAGTCAGCCTTGTGAAAACGGCTTCACATGCACTAGTGAACTGCCGAGTTTAGCTTACTATTCTGGTCAGTATTTGCTGCGACTTTAGCCCGTTTAAAACAGCCCTAAAATCACCTAGAAAACCCCCCAAAAACCTCCATAAAGTTTCCCTAAAATATATCCCATAAACGCACCTCCCTAAGCCTTCAAAATCACCCAAAATAGTCCGCCAAACCACCAAGACAGTGACCTGAAACGTAGCAGCGAAACAGCAGCGAAACGGACTTGAAACAGCAGCCCGAACGGGAAAAAAACAGCGAGGAAAGACGTTGAGTCGGTGAACTAAAAGAGTAGCGGATCATTTACCCTTCCAACGGACGTGTAACGCCCTTTCTTAGACGACAAAAAGGTTAGACCTGAGGGCACCTTTCTACTTATCTCTTCTTTATTGTTGTTTTATTTATTTTGATATATAATTGCATGAGAGTCGTTTGAAGCATGATGTGATTGTGGATGAGCGGGATATGTGTTCCCTTTTGTGGTATATCGGATGGAAACCCGGACGTAAATTCCATAGCCGATTCCGAATGGACGGTATTATGGTCTGCATCGGGATACAATGCCACGTACCACTTAAGATACACGTATCTCGTCTCATCCTAACTTGTATTGAGCATGTTATAGTATTTAGGTTATTTGTCTATTATTTAAAGCATGGTTTAATTTAGTTTGTTATTTATTTGTTAAAGCATGTTTAGGTTGTTCATTATGCATGTTCTTAGTTTATGATGCGTTTGGGTAATGATTTATACATGTTGATTTAATGGTTCAATATGCTTGGTGTGTTACACTGCGTGGAATTATTTGGATGAAAGCATGTTAGATCTAAGTACCCTTGAGCATGATTATTGAGTAGACTTGGTTGATTCATTGAACAAATTATATCATCACAAGTGACATAAGTAAGGGACCATTCCGAACCCAACGGTTTGAGGTATTCCCTTGCGAGGGGTGAGTGCGGCCTTAAATCTTTGTCCCGGTTCACACCGGGTGGCGACTCCATGTTATTTCGTACTTCCCAACTAGGCCGCGAGCCTAGAACGGCGTCGCCCAGGTTCTGTTGTCTACAGTATCGTTATCAACATTGTGTTAATAACGGTTCAACCTTTTACCTGTTGTCATGGTAAATCCATTTTGAAGATGCTTGTAGATAACTGCGTATTTCATTTATGAAATGTGTCAGTTGCAGATCAAAATCGCTTTCCTAAAAGGAAACCTTAAAGAGAATGTTTATAACATTCTGACGATTTTGAATAACCGACAAACAAGGTTTGCGGGTTATTCGATCCATGTTTGGATTGAAGCAAGCATAAGGTTCTTGGAACTGACGTTTTGAAATAATCATAATGGTTTATGATTTGAATCAAAACGAAATAATTCTTGTGTATATATGGAGGTTAGTGGGAGGGCACTGACAATGAAATTCCCATAAAGCAATTGTTGAAAGCTTGGCTTTCATAGAAATTCTCCGTAGAATTCTGGGGAGTAACAACTTTTATTCAAGGAATAAAGATCTACTGGGATAGATTTGGAGTTGTTAACACTCTCTGGGAAATTGTACATTTAAAATGTACTTGTATTGGTGTCTCATACGCTTCGAGCATATGGAGTCACAATCGGGTCAATCCATGTGATAGTCACTGGATTGAAGTTAAGAACATCTGTTAGTATCTTAGAGAACTAAAGATGTTGTCTTAAACTATGGAGAAGGAGAACTTGAAGTGACTGGGATCACTGCTGCAAGTTTCCAAACAATTAAATACTATGGTACTATAAAGTTTGAATAACGGGACAGTGAGCTGGAAATCTTCCAACCAAGATAACTGTTGCCGAATAAACAACTAATGCGGATTATTGCTGCAGCTGAGGCAGCAATAGAAGCCATTTGGATCGAAAATAAATCTAATTAGATTAGATATAGTTCTGTTAGCAGCTGAGCTAGGCGTCAGCACATGCTAAGGAATTAAAGGTCTCATCGACGATCCAGATATATACTTCTATATCATCTGATTCGTTCGGATCATACATCGTGGCGATGTGTGATGATCGTATAAATCGCGTCAACGATAATCAAACAAATCCGCTGACGAAAACCTTTCCTCAGCAATTTGAGCGAACCGTACATAGTTCGGGTGTGGGACACTTGAGTGACTGGCTATGTGCCAAGTGGGAGATTGTTGGACAAAATGACCCATAGCGTCACTATTTGCACAGATCATTGTGTTGTTGTAGCAAATTAACTATGTGACAAGGAAATTGCACTCTCATCATTTGTGATTAGATCACCATAGATATATAAATGAAGATAGGTCCTTATGATTAGTTCCTGGACTGAGAATGATATGAGACAGTATCGGTCCCCGAAGGATTAATCATTAAATATCCATAGCCGGAGTATTATCGAGACTGGACATCGATAATGCGGAATAGGCTAGTATTGCACTTGTGTGCGTTGTGAGGGCACAACAGCATAGTTCATATATATAAGTATTGGATACTTATGCAAGTGCGATAGGAGGTCGTGTTTCACCGATGGTACGGGAAACAGCTTCGCTCTGGATAGACCCTTCGGAATCCCATTGGTATTATGACTATGTGTCTATGGGAGGCTGAAATCAAGGTAGGTGTGTATAGTCTTAACCTGAGACTTTCATCGCTAATACTTACGATAATCGATAGACTTTGGTCTTGGTGGTACAGGCTTTAACCGGTTCTGCGTACACCACTTCTGGGTTTATCAGAGAGTCGTAGTGTATTGGATGTGATGTCAAGACGGAAGTATCACTTCAGTCATATTGGAGATGATGTCACGCAGGATACGGTACTAGTGCTCTTGAGTGTTGCGCAACCAATCGGGATATTGTGACCAGGTCATGAATATCCGATTATAGAGACTATGTTACCAGGTATCCGATATGTGCTTCGGACGGGGTAGACACTTATCCAGCCCCAGCCCTAGCACGTGACTGTCCGATACTGGGCCGATACACACAATACATTGTATACTACGCTTGATACAGATCTTAAATATTCTTAAATGGATATGTCCGGAGAATTGGGAAGACTTGGTGCTTTGCTAGGAGTCGACCTTGTCTCGTAAATCGGTAAAACGTAGTACTTGGTACGTACGTGATTCGGATACTCCGACGACCGTATTTACTACCAACTTATCCGGGGATCTCATGGGTCGCTTCCCGATAATCCACCGATGACGCACAACTCGCACTCTTGAATAATCTGGGATTATATAGAAGAGAGAGAAAATTAATCTAGGATTAATTACGGAGATATTTTATCTAGGATAAAATATCGTCTAGAGAGAGAAACGATTAATTCGGAATTAATCGATAAATTAATATATTCGATATATTAAATGAAATTAGATTTCGACGCGGAATTAAAATTAGATTTTAATTCGGGCGAACGAATTAATTTAGAATTAATTCGTTAGCTACGTGAATAGTGAATTCGCTAGGCGTAATCATTTAATTACGACGCGACGGAAAAATCATAAATTTGGAATTAGCGAACCCGAGCCGAGTGTGATTGCGAGCGCATTCGTATTTCGAATTCGAGTGCGGCAACGCAAGTCGCATCAAGCGTCAAATCATTCGTCACATCAAGCGTCAAATCAAATGTCACTTTGAGTGATGTGATTATTGATGCGATTGAGTGATTGATTGAAAGACTTACATCAAGTCACTTTATTAAAGTGACATTTGAATATGTTGATGTAAGTTTGTGTAATAGTGTTTGGAGGGAAAAAAGCATTTACTTTTGGTTTTAATTAATCAATTGTAATTGTTTTAATATATTTTCATTGAAAAATATATAAAGGCATTTGGGAAAATGCTTTAAACAATCAATTACACAATTTCTTCTCTCTCAATTTCTCTCTCTCCTCACGCCAAAAACCCTAAAAAGCTCACTGGTTTTTTGAAGCCACTTTGGCGTGAATAAGGGAAGCAAGAGTTGGTTTTTCATGGTGGGAAATCAAGTGCTAGCACACTACGAGTCTTGCGAAGGTGGTAGGGAGGTTCACCCATGAGCCGGGATCCGTTCGACGAAGCTTGGAGCTCCGTTTTCTCAACTCAAATTTTTATTTTGCAAGGCAGTGGACTGCTGCAGTTCACGCATGAAGCAGTGAGCATTTTGGCCTTGATTCGCCTTCAATCGACTCACCGATCGATTGTGAGTATTCCGCTACCTCCGTTGATGTATTCACGCATTCTTTTCATTGCTTGTTTGATCTTGGGACCTAGATTAATACCAACAGATTTTGCAACAAAATCATCCCCAAATTTCTCCTACTGCTCACGGTTTTGTGACAGAAAACAGAAGAGAGAAAGAGGCCCATTGGGCGTGAATGAGGAAGAAGAGAGGTGAGAGAGAGAGAGCTAATGGTTGTTAGATGGATTGTGTATCTAATACACAATTGAATTATTAAATTCAATTACCAAAAGTCAAGCCATCAAAAGCTTTAACCACTCCCATCAACTTACATCAAGTCAATCAAGTTGTTAAGTCACATCACTCAAAGTGACATGTGATTTGACGCTTGTTTTGACTTGCGTACCGCACTCGAATTCGAAATGCGAATGCACTCGCAAACAATCTCAGGCTCGGGTTCGCTAATTCCAAATTAATGAATTTTCCGTTGCAACGTGATTAAATGATTACGCCTAGCGAAGTCACTATTCATCGCTAATGAATTAATTCTAAATTAACTCGTTCGCCCGAATTAAAATCTAATTTTAATTCCGCGTCGAAATCCAATTTCGTATAATATATCGAATATATTATTTAATCGATTAATTCCAATTAATAGTTATCTCTTTCTAATTGATATTTTATCCTAGATAAAATATCTCCGTAATTAATCCCAGATTAATTTTCTCACTATTCTAATTAATCCCAGATTAATTAAAGTGCGAGTCATACGTCATCGGTGAATCTTCGGGAAGCGACCCATGAGATCCTCGGATATGTTGGCAGTAAATTCGGTCGTCGGACTATCCGAACACGTAAGTACCTCGTACTACGTTTGTACCGATTTACAAGACAAGGTTGGCTTCTAGCAAAGCGCTATGCCTACCCAATTCTCCAGAAATATGCTTACAGGAATAATCGATCTATATCAGGCGTAGTATACGTAGTATCGTGTATGTCAATCCAGTATCAGATGATCACGTGCTAGGCCTGGGGCTGGAATTGTGTCTGCCCCGTACGAAGCAAATGTCGGATGTCTGGTAACTAGTCTCTATAATCGGATATACATGACCTTGTCATAATATCCCGATAGCTGCAGCATTTAAGAGAACCAGTCTCGTATCCTACGTGACCATCATCTCCACTATGACTGGAGTGATACTTCCGTCTTGACATCACACCCAACACACTACGATTCTCGCTATACCCAGAAGAGGCGTACACAGAAAACCGGTTAAAGCCCTGGACGACCAAAACCAAAGTATATTGATTGTCGCAAGTATTAGCGGTGCAAGTCTCAGGTTAAGACCAAATACACCTACCCTGATTTCGGACTTCCATAGACACATAGTTATACTACTAATGGAATTCCGAGGGGTCTATCCAGAGCGAAGCTGTTTCCCGTACCATCGGTAAAACACAACCTCCTATTACACTTGCATGAGTATCCTATACCCAAATATATGAGAACTATGTCGTTGTGCCCTCACAACGCACACAAGTGTAATATCACAAAAAGGTGACATGACTTCCATCACTAAAGTGACAGGCGATGTGACTTGCGATGTGACTATGGGCCGCACTTTAATTCAAAATGTGAGTGGGCCCCGTAAACATATTCCGGGCTCGGGTTCGTTAATTCCAAATTAACGAACTTTCCGTTGCGACGTAATTAAATCAAATTTAATTAAATAATTATGTCTAGCAAAATTACTATTCACGTCGCTTGCGAATTAATTCTAAATTAATTCGTTCGCCCGAATTAAAATCCAATTTTAATTCCACGTCGAAATCTAATTTCGTTTAAAATATCGAATATATTTTTTTATCGATTAATTCCAAATTAATCGTTCTCTCTCTTTAAATAGTATTTTATCCCAGATAAAATTTCTCCGCAATTAATCCTAGACTAATTTTCTCTCTTATAATTAATCTCAGATTAATTATGTGCGAGTCATACGTCATCGGTGAATCTTCGGAAAGCGACCCATGAGATCTATGGATATGTTGGCAGTAAATCCAGTCGTCGGACCATCCGAACACGTACGTACCTAGTACTACGTTTTTACCGATTTACAAGACATGGTTGGCTTCTAGCAAAGCACCGTGCCTACCCAATTCTCCAGAAATATTCTTAAAGGAATATATAATCTGTATCTGGAGTTGTATACATAGTATTGCGTATTGCGATCCAGTATCAGAATGTCACATGCAAGGCCTGGGGCGGGAATTATGTATGCCCCGTACGAAGCATATATCATATCTCTGGTAACTAGTCTCTATAATCGGATAAACATGACCTAGTCATATTATCCCGATAGCTGCAGGATACAAGAGTACCAGTTCCTTATCCTATGTGACCATCATCTCCATATGACTGAAGTGATACTTCCATCTTGACACCACACCCAGTATACTACGATTCTCAATATACCCAGATAAGGCGTACACAGAACCTGTTAAAGCCTTGGACGACCAAAACCAAATTATATTGATTGTCGCAAGTATTAGCGATGTAAGTCTCAGGTTAAAACCAAATACACCTACCCTGATTCGGACTTCCATAGACACATAGTCATACTACCAATGGAATTCTGAGGGGTCTATCCAGTGCGAAGTTTTTTCCGTACCATCGGTAAACACAACCTCCTATCACACTTGCATAAGTATCCAATACTTAAATATATGAGAACTATGCCGTTAATTCTCCCATAACAAGCACAAGTGCAATACTAGTCTATTCCGCATTATCGATGTCCAATCTCGATAATACTACGACTAGGGATATTTTAATGATTAAACCTTAGTGGATTAATACTGTCTCATATCTTATTAATCTAGAACTAATCATATGGACTTTTATCATTTATATATCCCGGTAATCCAATTACAAATGATAAAAGAGCAATTTCCTTTGTCACATAGTTAATTTGTATAGCAACACAATGTTCTATACAAATAGTGATGATGTGGGTCATAATTGTCCAATAGCTTAAACTACGACTGGTTACTTTATAAAGGTTACGTGAGCTAAAAACATAAACATTAGCTAACTGTGAGTTGTAGAACATTTACTGAAACACTGAGTTGAAACCTCAGACCTCTATACAATATAAGATAGCTAGTATTATAACAAACAAGTCAAATATAAACTTCAAACAAACAAATCAACGTATCAGTAATTTATCAGAATTTCTAAATTGTTTCAAGTTCAGATTTCATTAACTTGTTATTATCCTTTAGACTTAACCCATGTCAAACTTTCACATTTACTTATCTACAAATGCGCTATTCAAATAGCTAACATCCAAAGCATACAAAACAAGGCATGAATACCATAGAGTATATCATTTGATATCAAATGCACTTTAATCACATGAAACATGAAGTCATACACATATACATTTATCACAATTATCCATCTTTGAAATATCATCAAATCAGCAATCCAAACAAAATGTCTAAGAAAACTGTCTTTTCAGAAATCTATTTTCTTATCTGAAAACACATCTCTTTCTGTAAAACTTTTTAGAAAACTCTTTTCTGTCTGTAAAACTCTGGGTTTTTTTGTAAATACTCATAATTAATGCAATAACCTTCCGAGTTCACAATACTTAAATCCAAGTTTTCCTTTCAAAACTTTTGTAAAACAGTTATGAAAACATCATCTGAAATACCATCTGTCAACCTGTACATAATCTCTTGGTCTTCAGGTGTCACGTCTTACCGTCCCCCAAGCCACCAAACCAGTAACCAGTATCAGAGCCACAAATCTGCCTCTGAAATTCGGGTCTAGGGGCCTCGTTATCCCTTTAGCATAATACCTAGGATCTAGGGGCATTTTTCATCCATAGTCCTATATCCCGTGTGCACACGTACCAGATTGGTTATCGTTATTCCAGATTAGTTACCGATATCCTTCAATTCTATATCTGAATCAAGTTACATCTGAGGCGGGTTTTTGCCTCATGCCTCCAAAATCATAAAATCATACCTTTGAAATCATTTCATCATCAAAGTATTTCTAAAATCAAGTTTTATCAAAAAGCTTAAATCATATGTCTCAACTCGAGTGAAATCAACATTTCAAGTGAAAATCAATTTAGTAAAGTGATCTACAAAATCATAACTGAAATCATAATTAAAACTCTGAAATAAGTACTCCTTTCACACATACACAATAGTCAAGGCATCCAGGAACACACAATTAAGACAACAAATACATATGAGCTGGCTCACTCATACAATATCGTACGAAACTCATTACCTATTTAGAATAGGTATGCAATGAATATCGTCTAACAGATTTCCTACCCGCTCGGCTACTACACCACAAAATCATTAACCAATTAAACATACCCACATGCATACATGTCATGTGTCAAAAACTCATTACACGATTTCTCATACCCAAACATATACATAACAAACACTGATTAATCATTCAGAATCATCACACGCATAGATTTATATACATATATCAAACATATGAATATATTTATTACATCAAAATCCGGATACCATGACCTTTACAATCCTCACATTATTTACTTATCAATCAACATTCATCATTCATATACATATCCAAATCAATCACGAACTTCCATCACTAAGAAAAGACTTTATCCTATACCAACTCAACCTCTATACCGCTAAATCATATACATTGATCAATAACAAACTTATCCCAATGACGCACATCTACATGTACTATTATAAATTCTAACGTCATAACTTATTTCCTTTACCAATTCTTTACACCTAAATCATACATATCTAATCATGTCATACATATACAAATACGCGTTCATATGCTAATACACATGCTTATACATACTTATACATTTACATACACGAATACACGAATACATATTAGTACTGATTCATAAATATACACATTAAGTCATTTCATTTCCCACATCATATCATATCAGTAACAAAAATCCATACCCATGGTAGTCAATTAT
The DNA here is from genome assembly GCA_019454045.1 of Zanthoxylum bungeanum. Classification (NCBI taxonomy): domain Eukaryota; kingdom Viridiplantae; phylum Streptophyta; class Magnoliopsida; order Sapindales; family Rutaceae; genus Zanthoxylum; species Zanthoxylum bungeanum. The sequence continues at coordinate 31,329 of SKCR01042909.1, forward strand.
CCTAACCATAGGTAATCTTAAACTTCGTTCTCAATAATATACATTAACTATCATCTTTTTGTTGGACAAAATGACCCATAGCGTCACTATTTGCACAGATCATTGTGTTGTTGTAGCAAATTAACTATGTGACAAGGAAATTGCACTCTCATCATTTGTGATTAGATCACCATAGATATATAAATGAAGAGAGGTCCCTATGATTAGTTCCTGGATTGAGATGATATGAGGACAGTATCAGTCCACAAAGGATTAATCATAAATATCCCTAGCCGTAGTATTATCGAGACTGGACATCGATAATGCGGAATAGGCTAGTATTGCACTTGTGTGCGTTGTGAGGGCACAACGGCATAGTTCTCATATATATAAGTGTTGGATACTTATGCAAGTGCGATAGGAGGTCGTGTTTCACCGATGGTACGGGAAACAGCTTCGCTCTGGATAGACCCCTCGGAATCCCATTGGTATTATGAATATGTGTCTATGGGAGGCCGAAATCAAGGTAGGTGTTGTATAGTCTTAACCTGAGACTTACATCGCTAATGCTTACGACAATCGATATACTTTAGTTGAGGTCGTCTAGGACTGTAACCGATTCTGTGTACGCCAATGCCGGGTATATTGAGAATCGTAGTGTATTGGATGTGATGTCAAGACGGAAGTATCACTCCAGTCATAGTGGAGATGATGTCACGCAGGATACGGTATTAGTGCTCTTAAGAGATGCGCA
>SKCR01042910.1:0-32295 GCA_019454045.1 Zanthoxylum bungeanum
GATATTTAATGATTAATCCTTCGTGGACTGATACTGTCTCATATCACTCTCAATCCAGGAACTAATCATATGGACCTCTCTTCATTTATATATCTAAGGTGATCTAATCACAAATGATGAGAGTGCAATTTCCTTGTCACATAGTTAATTTGTACAACAACACTATGATCTGTACAAATAGTGACGCTATGGGTCATATTATCCAACACTTGGATTGAGAATGTATGAGACAGTATCATCCACGAAGGAAAATCATTAAATATCCATAGTCAGAGTATTATCGAGATTGGACATTGATAAATGCGTAAAAGACTAGTATTACACTTGTGAGCGTTGTGAGGGCATAATGACATAGTTCTCATATATTTGGGTATATGATACTCATGCAAGTGTAATAGGAGGTTGTGTTTTACCGATGGTACGGGAAACAGCTTCGCTCTGGATAGACCCCCTCGGAATTATATTGGTAGTATGACTATGTGTCTATGGAAGTCCAAAATCAGGGTAGGTGTATTTGGTCTTAACCTGAGACTTGCACCGCTAATGCTTGCGACAATCAATATACTTTTGTTTTGGTCGTCCAGGGCTTTAATCGGTTTATATGTACGCCTCTTCTGGGTATATCGAGAATCGTAGTGTGTTGGGTGTGATGTCAAGACGGAAGTATCACTCCAGTCATAGTGGAAATGATGTCACGTAGGATACGGGATTGGTTCTCTTAAATGCTGCAGCTATCGGGATATTATGACAAGGTCATGTATATCTAATTATAGAGACTAGTTACCAGACATCCGACTTGTGCTTCGTACATGGCAGACACAATTCCAGCCCCAGGCCTAGCAAGTGATCATCCGATATTGGATCGACATACACGATACCACGTATACTACGTCTGATATAGATCGCTTATTCCTATAAGTATGTTTTTGGAGAATTGGGTAGGCATGACGCTTTGCTAGAAGCCAACCTTGTCTTGTAAATCGGTACAAACGTAGTACGAGGTACTTACGTGTTCGGATAGTCCGACGACCGAATTTACTGCCAACATATTCGAGGATCTCATGGGTCGCTTCCTGAAGATTCACCGATGACGTATGACTCGCACTTTTATTAATCTGGGATTAATTAATGATGAGAGAGAAAATTAATCTGGGATTAATTGCGGAGATATTTTATCTGGGATAAAATATCATTAAAAGAGAGATAACGATTAATTTGGAATTAATCGATTAATTAATATATTCGATATATTAAACAAAATTGGATTTCGACAAGGAATTAAAATTAGATTTTAATTCGGACGAATGAGTTAATTTAGAATTAATTCGTTAGCGACGTGAATAGTGATTTCGCTAGGCAAAATCATTTAATTGCGTCGCAACGGTATAGCAGTGCATTTTTACACATAAATCCCTATTATGAGTCTTATTTTGGAGACACTACTTTTAAGTCATGGAGGTCACGAAAAACGGACATCGGAAGGGGAATTCAGAATAAAAAGTTCACTGTCTTCGTTGGTGCTGCGTTCGTTACTTCTTCGTTCGAACGTCAGGTAGATTGCGGACGTTCGTGCCACGTTCGAGGAGGCGTTCGAACGTGTCGGTAATTCTTGTTTTGCTGCTAGCCTCACATCAAGCCCAATTCGCCCAAGCTTGGCTCACACAACCACGCCCAAGCCCACTTAAAACACATATTTAACACATGGTGAAATCAAAAAAATCTAAAAATCACATACCAAATTAAAAAAGATATCATACCTAATCTAAACCAATCAAATATAATCATACCAAGTTAAAATCAAAATCAACCAATATATTATTCCCAAACTTAAAATATTGTATGCCTAATCAACATAAACTAAATATTCAACCTTCCCTATCTAGCCAAGATTTGTCCCCCCTCAATCTTTGACTTCCCTTATCCAACACCAAATGAAAATCCCTTCCTTGTGAGACAAGGTGAAGCCCTAGCCCTTCTCTATATAAGCAACCCCTAACCTAGCCATCCCTCCTCTAGAATCTCTCTAGCTCAGACATACAATTCACACAAGAAATATTAGACATCACAAAAATCACTCCCTTCATCCTTACCCTCACATCACCGAAACTACAAGCACCAAAATAACCCCTAACCACCACCGAAAATCAACCCCCTTTAAACCTCCACATCACCGAAAATCACACAAAAACACAGCAGCCTAAATCACTCGCGAAACAGTCCCTAAAATCCCTTAAAACAGTAACATAAAAGACGCTTACAATCCTTGAAATAACCACATAAAACCACACCAAAAAGAACACACAGAACAATCCATCAAGAACATCAAAACAGTCCACAAACAGCAAGCAGATGACACAGAGGAAACGACAGCAAAACCACAAGGAAACAGCAGCAAAACGGAGGCAGAACAGTAGCTTGAGCGGCTGAACAGCGAAGGAAGAGGCAAACCAGTGAACCAGAAAATTTGCGGAGCTTTAACCCCCTTCCGATCTTCGTGAAACGCGAGTCCGAGAGACAGCTAAAAAGGTTAGACCTGAGGGTATCTTTCACACTTATTCTTATTTAATTTCTGGTCATTTATTTTGATTATAATTTCTGTATTTGTGGCATTTGTTGTGTGTATGATGTGTGTTGTGGGTATTGGATGAATGGAAGAGTGTCATCTCTTGTGGTATATAGGATGGAAATCCAGACGTAAATTCCATAGCCGAATCCGAATGGACGGTAGTGCGGTCTGTACTTGGGACACAACTCCACGTACCACTTGAGTAAATGACACCTTCTCTTGTTTTATGTTGCTTTGGTTTGTTTATTCTCGTCGTTTAAATTCTGTATATTGCTTATTCCCGTATGATACGATTGAGTGCATGGCTTAGTAAGTGCGATGAAAGGTCCCCTAATTGGAGAGGTTAAAATCCTTCACCACGATGCTCTGCCGCACCAATTGATGTGTGTTCGGTTGAATGCGAGATACGTTCAATCGAGCATACTTAGTTTAATATTATTGCTTTTAATTCTTTGTATGCATGATTCAGTCGAGCGCATGGGCTTAGTATGTTAGTCTAAATGTCCTCTCTTTGAGAGATCAAAAGCCCCAAAAGGCCACCTTTACGGCAGTACTTCGCCGCGCCCCTTTATTTTGTCGTTTATGTATTGCGTCCCATTTCATGCATCGGGTCTGTTCCCGTTCGAACGCGTTGACGAACGTAACTCGAACGCGCATGTATTTTGCCTTGTCATGTATCAGGTCTTATTTCTGTTCGAACGCGTTCACGAACGCCACACGAACATGAGCATTCTGTTTCATTTTCGTTCGAACGCGTTCGCACCGCGGAGTGGGTTGTCCGCGTTCACAGCCACACGAACGTGAGTATTCTGGTTCATTTCGTTCGAACGCGTTAACAAACGCCATACGAACGAGAGCATTCTGTTTCATTTACGTTCGAACGCGTTATCAAATGCTATACGAACGCGAACCTTCTGTTTACCGTTCGAACGCGTTTACGAACGCTACACGACGCACACGCACTTTCTTAGTTTCATAATGTATCAGGTATGGTTCCGTTCGAACGCGTTCTCGGATGCTACAACGAACGCGAACCTTCTGTTTACCGTTCACACGCATTCTCGAACGCTACGCGAACATGCACCCACTGAATTAAGTTCTCTTCATTAGATTTAACGCATAATTTTCCTAATAGCTATCCCCACATGTATGAATACGAACGTGTTTAATGTAGTACAATTCATATGCTTATGTCATGATACATTTGAGTATTATTTCTTGCGGTATATCGGATGGAAACCCAGACGTAAATTCCGTAGCCGATTCCGAATGGACGGTAGTGCGGTCTGTACTTGGGATACAATTCCTCGTACCACTTGGAAAAGTGCCCATATGTGTGCTTGTATGGTTAATATGTGTGCTTGTGTTTTCTTGAATGTAATATGCCAATGAAGTTGTGTGTTCTTTGCTGCTTTGATATATTTTTAACCATGCAATGTTAGATGTGAGATATGTGAAATTGTGCATAAGTTTTATTTTGTGTATGGGAATTTAGAAGCATGATACTCTTGGAAATAAGTGTTACTTAAGATTGATTAAATTATTACATAAATCCTTCATTACAAGTGAAATGAGTAAGAGACCATTCCGAACCCAACGGTTTGAGGTATTCCCTTGCGAAGGGTGAGTGCGGCCTTAAATCTTTGTCCCGGTTCACACCGGGTGGCGACTCCATGTTATTTCGTACTTCCCAACTAGGCCGCGAGCCTAGAACAGCGTCGCCCGGGTAGCTGTTGTTGAGTTCTAATATATGTCCCAAGATCAACAAATCAAGCAAGAAAACGCATGAATACACAACTTAGGAGGTGCGGAATATACTCACAATGGTCGGTTTTGATGCGAAGAAGAACACAAGCCATTTTCGTCCTCCATTGAGTTCGGCAGTAGCTCTCCTTGACAGTGGGCTGCTCGGTTTTGGGCGTTTTGAACTCCACCATTTTCGGCCATGGATGACCTCCATGGAAGCTCCAAGCTTCAAGCTTTCCAAAGATGATCCCAAGCTCATAAATTCGTTTCCCTATCACCATAATATAACCCAAGGTGTGCTAGCACTTCTCCTTCTTCTTCAAATTCGGTCTAACCAGAATTTTGGGAGAGATTTGGCTCAAAGCCGAGAGAAGGGAAGAGAAGAAAATGGCTCCAAGCCAAGAGAGGAAGAAGAAAACGTTTTGGCTCCCAAATACCAAAACCGTATACTGTAATTGTGTAGAGAGAGAGAAAGTGTAAAAGCTTTTTATATTTTCCAAAAATTAATTAAAGCCATTTACCACTTTTTATTTCTATTAACAATTCATTTATTTTTCAAAAAAGCAAAAGTCAACAAGGCAAAAGTGCTTTTTCAATCAACTATCACTATTCACATCAAGTCACTTTATTAAAGTGACAACATGTCATGTCACATCACTCAAAGTGACAAATGATTTGACAATTGATGTGACTAGCGATTTGACGCTTGACGTGACTTGCGTGCCGCACTCGAATTCGAAATACGAATGCGCTCGCAAACACGCTCGGGCTCGGGTTCGCTAATTCCAAATTAACGAATTTTCCGTTGCGACGTAATTAAACGATTACGCCTAGCAAAATCACTATTCACGTCGCTAACGAATTAATTCTAAATTAATTCGTTCGCCCGAATTAAAATCTAATTTTAATTCCGCGTCGAAATCTAATTTCGCATAAATATCGAATATATATATTTTTATCGATTAATTCCAAATTAATCGTTCTCTCTCTTTAATTAATATTTTATCCCAGATAAAATATCTCCGCAATTAATCCCAGATTAATTTTCTCTCTCTTCTAATTAATCTTCTCTCTTTACTAATTAATCCCAGATTAATCATAGTGCGAGTCATACGTCATCGGTGAATCTTCAGGAAGCGACCCATGAGATCTCCGGATATATTGGCAGTAAATACGGTCGTCGGACTATCCGAACACGTAAGTACCTCGTACTACGTTTGTACCGATTTACAAGACAAGGTTGGCTTCTAGCAAAGCGCCATGCCTACCCAATTCTCCAGAAATATTCTTACAGGAATATATATAGATCTGTATCAAGCGTAGTATACCGTAGTATTGCGTATATCAGCCCAGTATCGGATAGTCACATGCTAGGGCTGGGGCTGGATAAGTGTCTGCCCCGTCCGAAGCACATGTCGGATGTCTGGTAACTAGTCTCTATAATCGGATATACATGACCTTGTCATAATATCCCGATGGCCGGCCAGCACTTAAGAGCACTAATACCGTATCCTGCGTGACATCATCTCCACTATGACTGGAGTGATACTTCCGTCTTGACATCACACCCAATACACTACGACTCAGGTTAAGACTATACACACCTACCTTGATTTCGGCCTCCCATAGACACATAGTCATAATACCAATGGGATTCCGAGGGGTCTATCCAGAGCGAAGCTGTTTCCCGTACCATCGGTGAAACACGGCCTCTTATCGCACTTGCATAAGTATCCAATACTTATATTTTTGAGAACTATGTCGTTGTGCCCTCACAACGCACACAAGTGCAATACTAGCCTATTCCGTATTATCGATGTCCAGTCTCGATAATACTCCGGCTAGGGATATTTAATGATTAAACCTTCGGGGACTGATACTGTCTCATATCATTCTCAGTCCAGGAACTAATCATAGGGACCTCTCTTCATTTATATATCTAGGTGAAAATCACAAATGATGAGAGTGCAATTTCCTTGTCACATAGTTAATTTGCTACAACAACACAATGATCTGTGCAAATAGTGACGCTATGGGTCATTTTGTCCAACAATCTCCCACTTGGCACATAGCCAGTCACTCAAGTGTCCTACACCCGAACTATGTACGGTTCGCTCAAACTGCTGAGGAAAGCTTTTCGTCAGCGGATTTGCATGATTATCATCTTGATGCGATTTATTCGATCATCACATCGCCACGATATATGATCCGAATGAATCAGATGAGTATCTAAGTATGTATCTGGATCGTTGATGAGACCATTAATTCTTTAGCCTGTGCTGACGCCTAGCTCAGCTGCTAACAGAACTATATCTAATCTAATTAGATTTGTATCGACCCAAATGACTTCTATTGCTGCTTCAGCTGCAGCAACAACCCGCATTTGTTGTTTATTCGGTAACAGTATCTTACTTGGAAGATTTCCAGCTCACTGTACCGTTATTCAAACTATATAGTACCGTTTGCGACTTTTAGTCGTCTTTATCGGTTATAGGAAACTTGCTACAGTGACCCCAGTCACTTCAAGTTCTCCTTCTCCATAGACTAAGACAGCATCCTTAGTTCTCTAAGATACTAACGGATGTTCTTAACATCAATCCAGTGACTATCACTCGGATTGGCCTGTTGTGAATCCATATGCTCAAAGCGTATGATACACCAGGTCTCGTACATTTTTCAATGTACGGTTTCTAGGAGAGTATTGCGAAAGCCAAGCTTTCGCCGATATTTACTTTATGGGAATATCATTTCCAAGAAATGACGTATTATCATTATTTTATAGGACAGCCACTATCAGTGCGCTCCCACTAACCTTCATATATATACACTAGAATTATTTTCGTTTTGAATTAAATCATACATCATTATGATTATATCAGAACGATAATTCCAAGAACCTAATGCTTGCTTCAATCCAATCATGGATCGAATAATCTGCATTATCCAAATGGATTTACCGTGGCAACAGGTAAAAGGTTGAATCGTAATCAACACAATGTTGATAACGATACCTTTCCGTTAAAGCCTAGCTCTATACGTTGGTATGTTGTCATCCATGTATGTCTTCCTAGAAGACATATAGTACCAATAGGCACAATGCCTTGTGGTACATCAACTAGTATCCAAACTGGTTGATATACATGGAATCCATTTCGGATTACATGACACTTTGCCATAATTAGGGAGTTGATACCTTGTATCACTTCCTCATACGTAGTCAGTTAGTATTCCTCAATAAGATAGACATCTTTATGAGGTGCGATCAGAAACCCATACCCCAGGTTGTTTTCTGACTCTATCCGACCTACGCGGTTCTTGTGTATTCGAAGATTAATGGTAATAGTCTCATCCTGGATGAACTATTCATGTTCCATTAAGATTCAGTGCCTTGAACAGTATTACTCCGATTTCCATCTAGTAATACTATCCTCCCACTTACCACTGCATATCGGTATTCCTCTCAGGAAAACCGTATGGTGAGTAACAATCTAATTGTTTTCTTGTGAGGTGTATAAGTACAATACTTATGGTATCCCTAGGATAACCTACATTTGGCACTTATCCTATTTGGGTTTTAGTTTGGTATCATCCAAACATATGCCTAGCATACCCAAATTATCAAGAATGAGAAACCCGGTTTCTTCCCGTTCATATCTAATATGATATCTGTCAAACAGATTATTATGGAACCTTATTCAAAATAAGTTCTTGCACTGTTTAAAGCTTATCCGTTGAAGGAAATGGTAGCTCAGAGCGACTCGTGATTAACCTATTATGTCTAAAAAATTCGGTTAATCCGTTCGGACACACCGTCAAACTGACGTATTCCGGGAGGAGTCTTATTTGAAAGAATACTATACTCTTTCATAAAAACTAGAAACTTATTGCTTAAGTATTTTCCATTACAGTCTTACCATGACGGTTTAATACTTTAGCCGATCTATTTGTCTTTTTCGTGTCGAAACTCTAAAAGTTTCCGATTTGTGTTTCAAAAGAAACACATAACCATACGCGATGCCACATCCTTACAGGTCACGAAATATTCATATCCATATCTAGCCTAGCTAGACATGGGCCCACTTGCTTCACTATGAAGTAGGGCTAACAGATCGGTGGCATTTACACTTTTACCAAGTAAATAGTGTTTTAGGCACTTTGCCAAATAGATAGACTAGATTCGTAGACTTTATTTGAATGGAATCAAATCAGTCCTGGTATCCCTCTTCAAAAGTGCGGATATACGATTCTTGTTTATCAGTGTCCCTGACAACTATGCCACAATTAAGTTTCTTAACTGATCAAATCAGTTTGAGCTATTTATTTGTCATGTTATATATTTGAGATATTATTTATATTCAAAATATAAATCATGTTATTCACATCTAATGTGTTTATCTCAATATCATCTTTATATAATGAAACACTTTAGTGTTCTAGAATATAAAGGTACACCCGCAGCGGGTTATACGCGATATAGAGATAATGTTTCTAGTCAAACTAGCTACATTATAACAGTTTCTAAATTAAGTACTAACCCGAAGGTAGTTCCTAAATTCAGGTATCTACGGTTAAAACAGCGACTTTCGTCCTGTTTCCAATTCGCAGATAAATCTCTATTGAAGTCAGTATCCTGTTCAAAACAGATTCTGAACATCAATATATTTTATGTACCACACTAAGTATTTAAAATCCAATTTCAATACTAGTTGTGAACATAATTATGACAATCATATTTGAAGTCAGAGCCTTGTCGTCTTCTATCCTTCTTAGGATATGTCATTTATCTTCCAGAAGATTATAATGATTTTGCCTTTGCCTGTTTCACATTCCAGAAGCCTTTGGCCAAGCCTCGTGTTTCTGGAATATCGAATTAAGGTGCGCCTTGCGCTACAAGCTTAATATATTATTTTATCAAATAAAATAACCTATTAATTTCCAGGACCATCCTGAAACTTTATTCCCAATTTGAAAATTAAAACCATTAAACACATTTTCCCCAGGATTATGTTTTAAATGTCAATCTTTCATTATATCTTGATTCTAATAGTCCAACTATTTAATCAACGATTTGTGGTACTATTTATTATAATGATTATAATAGTCCAACTATATAATCAAAATAATCTAAATTAATTAACCTCAATTACATTGATTACTATAGTCCAACTATAAAATCAACTGTAAACTGAAATTAATTAATTCAAATATATTGATTAATATAATCCAATTATATATAATCAAATATAATACAGTCCAACTGTTTATTAAAACAACAATTTAAATATTAGTCCAACTAACATTTAATCTAACGACGAAATAATTTGAATGAGCGCGTATGGCGAGTAATTGAACGAGTATTGCAAATTCAATTCTTGCCTCCCACTATTTTTCGGCGAGCCTCTAACCCTCTGTCGAGTACTCGGGAAACCGTGTTTCCTAGTGGGCTAGGATCCCGTTAAATATCACACAATCTTGACTTTGGCCAACAAATTGTATGATAATTAACTAGGTAGATCTCGAAGATCAATTGGATCCCATCCAATTCCTAGATCCAGTAGGCGGATATCCAAATCCTAAACATATATCTTATATATGCCAATACATCCAATGTATTACCTAACCTTTTTCCTCTGAATCAACTAAGCCTTGGCTTTGGCACAACAAACCTAGTGATCCCAGTCAAGCGCGACCCATTGACCATGGAAAGCTTCGTAATCAATGTCGATGGACAAGAAGTGGTCTTGACTTTGGCCAACAAACCACAACTTGGACAAGACACCGATATGGAACAAAACTCTCGTGATTCAAACACATCTTCGACGGACAAAGGGCTTGACTTTGGCCAACAACCCAATGCCAATCTCGGATCTTGAGTGAGAATCACTCAATGGAAGGAAAAACACTTGATATTGAGCGAGGGTTTTTCGCGTGCAATTGGCTACCAATTTATTATCTTTGTTAAGGTCTCATCATCATACACCCTTAAACATGCATTCTAAACACATAATAAAGCGCATATGAAATAAAATAATAATGATATGCGGATGGATACTTTACATTGATCCTAGATCAAATCTCTCATTTTCTCTCTCCAAAGCTAGCACATGTATTTACTTCTACCCGTTACACTACACTTCTAAAGAAACCTCATTTACATTGAGGGGAATAGGTGAGAAGAGAATACAAAGAGTATAGAGGTGATAAGGCTGGACACGCAGGTCCAATTAATAAATCAAATTTATTACAATTTCCAAAAATGTCCCACCCGACTAATATCCATCCGATATACATTATTCATGCATCGCAACCATGTATTCATACAAGCATGTTATCAATCAATCAAATCCAATTAATTAATCTGATAATTAGTGATCATCCAATGTTCAAAAACGATTTGATTTTTGCTCGAGTCAAACTCGTTTTGCGAATAAGTACTCAAAGTACGAATTCTTGAATTAAATTAAACTACATAATTAAATCCAATTTAATACGCATTTAATTCTAATTCACTATTTAATTCCAAATTAAATATTACACTTTTATTAACGAACCTTTACGACTTAAATTCCAAATTTAATCGCAACGGGTCTCAAAGCCCGATTAACATCTAATGTTTATTTAATTAAAGTCCAATGGGCTTTTAATTAATTTCTATAAGGCGTGGACTTTTGGTCAACTCGGGTCAAACCGAAGAACCAAAATCCAATCCGGGAGTTACCCCATAAGCCTTTAAATTAATTTTGGCCCATTAGGCCCAATTAAATAATTAAGGTCCATTAAGTCATAATTGGACTTTATGGATGCGGTTTTAGGCCCAATTGGATCCAACCAAATTTGCCTAAACTCAACTTTGTACAACAAAGCCCAAAAGCCCAATCACAACCTTAAAGGCCCAATTTCCAAAAATAAGCCCAATTAATTAACTTATAAAATTCTAAATTCCATAATTAATTAACCTAAGTGTAATACACAATTAATCACCCAATTAATATTTCTAAAACATCAATTAGCATACTTAATCATGCACTTTAACATTAAATAGTGTCCAACACATTTATTAAAATCAAACCCAATTTACATGCTTTAAGTCTCGGCAATTAGGGGTTTTTCAATCCGATTCGGTTTCAATCCAATTGAATCCACAATCATCATTTCCCAAATCAATTCAATTCATCCAATGAATTGAATTAAAACAAAAAATCACAATGAATTTCATGTTCATTAAGATTCGGCCAAGCCACTTTAAAAGGGAAAAAAAATGTTCCAAATCAAAATTCAATCCAATTGAACTTCAAAACAACATTACCCAATTGTTTTAAGTCATCCAATGATCAAAAAAAAATAATTCCAAGACATTAGGGTTCTTCCAATTTCGGTCATGCCTCCATTTGGGGAAAATTGATCCAATCCAATTTTCTTGAAATTGATCACACACAATCTCAATTAAACATGTTTTAAGCATACTTAAACATCCAATTTAATTAAAACATGCTCAAACACATTTTACCCAATTTCAAGTTACATGTTCAACCTAAAAGAATTGGGGAAAATTGATCCAATCCATTTTCTTGAAATTGATCATGCACAACTTCAATTAATCAACATACAAGCATACTTAATCAATCAATTCAACCAAATCATGCTTCAATTGATTTTACCCAATTTGTCATGCCCAAAATTTGGGGAAAATTGAATCCAATCCAATTTCATGAAATTGATCATGCACAACTTCAATTCATCAACATACAAGCATACTTAATCATCAATTCAACCAAATCATGCTTCAATTGATTATCCCCAATTTCAAACCCTAAAAGTTTCATGCTTGATAATAGCTCAAGATACCATTGTTGAGTTCTAATATATGTCCCAAGATCAACAAATCAAGCAAGAAAACGCATGAATACACAACATAGGAGGTGCGGAATATACTCACAATGGTCGGTTTTGATGCGAAGAAGAAACAAGCCATTTTCGTCCTCCATTGAGTTCGGCAGTAGCTCTCCTTGACAGTGGGCTGCTCGGTTTTGGGCGTTTTGAACTCCACCATTTTCGGCCATGGATGACCTCCATGGAAGCTCCAAGCTTCAAGCTTTCCAAAGATGATCCCAAGCTCATAAATTCGTTTCCCTATCACCATAATATAACCCAAGGTGTGCTAGCACTTCTCCTTCTTCTTCAAATTCGGTCTAACCAGAATTTTGGGAGAGATTTGGCTCAAAGCCGAGAGAAGGGAAGAGAAGAAAATGGCTCCAAGCCAAGAGAGGAAGAAGAAAACGTTTTGGCTCCCAAATACCAAAACCGTATACTGTAATTATGTAGAGAGAGAGAAAGTGTAAAAGCTTTTTATATTTTCCAAAAATTAATTAATAAAGCCATTTACCACTTTTTATTTCTATTAAACAATTCATTTTACTTTTCAAAAAAGCAAAAGTCAACAAGGCAAAAGTGCTTTTTCAATCAACTATCACTATTCACATCAAGTCACTTTATTAAAGTGACAACATGTCATGTCACATCACTCAAAGTGACAAATGATTTGACAATTGATGTGACTAGCGATTTGACGCTTGATGTGACTTGCGTGCCGCACTCGAATTCGAAATACGAATGCGCTCGCAATCACGCTCGGGCTCGGGTTCGCTAATTCCAAATTAACGAATTTTCGTTGCGACGTAATTAAACGATTACGCCTAGCAAAATCACTATTCACGTCGCTAACGAATTAATTCTAAATTAATTCGTTCGCCCGAATTAAAATCTAATTTTAATTCCGCGTCGAAATCTAATTTCGCATAATATATCGAATATATATTATTTTATCGATTAATTCCAAATTAATCGTTCTCTCTCTTTAATTAATATTTTATCCCAGATAAAATATCTCCGCAATTAATCCCAGATTAATTTTCTCTCTCTTCTAATTAATCTTTCTCTTTACTAATTAATCCCAGATTAATCATAGTGCGAGTCATACGTCATCGGTGAATCTTCAGGAAGCGACCCGATGAGATCTCCGGATATGTTGGCAGTAAATACGGTCGTCGGACTATCCGAAAACTTAAGTACCTCGTACTACGTTTGTACCGATTTACAAGACAAGGTTGGCTTCTAGCAAAGCGCCATGCCTACCCAATTCTCCAGAAATATTCTTACAGGAATATATAGATCTGTATCAAGCGTAGTATACCGTAGTATTGCGTATATCAGCCCAGTATCGGATAGTCACGTGCTAGGGCTGGGGCTGGATAAGTGTCTGCCCCGTCCGAAGCACATGTCGGATGTCTGGTAACTAGTCTCTATAATCGGATATACATGACCTTGTCATAATATCCCGATGGCCGGCCAGCACTTAAGAGCACTAATACCGTATCCTGCGTGACATCATCTCCACTATGACTGGAGTGATACTTCCGTCTTGACATCACACCCAATACACTACGACTCTCTGATAAACCCAGAAGTGGTGTACTCAGAACCGGTTAAAGCCCTGTACCACCAAGACCAAAGTCTACCGATTATCGCAAGTATTAGCGATGTAAGTCTCAGGTTAAGACTATACACACCTACCTTGATTTCGGCCTCCCATAGACACATAGTCATAATACCAATGGGATTCCGAGGGGTCTATCCAGAGCGAAGCTGTTTCCGTACCATCGGTGAAACACGACCTCCTATCGCACTTGCATAAGTATCCCTACTTATATATATGAGAACTATGTCGTTGTGCCCTCACAACGCACACAAGTGCAATACTAGCCTATTCCGCATTATCGATGTCCAGTCTCGATAATACTCCGGCTAGGGATATTTAATGATTAAACCTTCGGGGACTGATACTGTCTCATATCATTCTCAGTCCAGGAACTAATCATAGGGACCTCTCTTCATTTATATATCTATGGTGACTCTAATCACAAATGATGAGAGTGCAATTTCCTTGTCACATAGTTAATTTGCTACAACAACACAATGATATGTGCAAATAGTGACGCTATGGGTCATTTTGTCAACAGCTGTGTTGTTTCCCACGTCGGCGACTCCACTGTGGGATAGGAATTGGCCCCGAAATCTTATCTTGTAATGTTTGGATTATGTTTTAATTGACTTTGTCTATAGTGGATAAAGTGAGGTTTTAATCAAGGCATTTTAGGTGCTAAGGTAATGGTTTGGTGTCTCCTTCACTCACTACCTTTCTAGAAGGAAAAGTGTGAAGGCACATAGATTAGCCATTTACTCGTACCTTTTGAAATGGACTAATTTGGACGGAACTCGTTGTTTATTCCTGACACCAATTCGATATAAGAGCCTAAGAGGCTTGGTTTTTAACTGTGAGCCTCGCTCCACCTTCCCTCTGGGGAATCTACACGGGAAATCCATTTGACAGTCAGTCACACACCATAGCTCATTGGCACGTACCTTAGTGTATAAAAAAGGGGTGCGCTCACTTGGTTGCTCGAACAGTGAGTGGGGAGACCTAGTTGTGGGCCATCCTTCGCCGTGTGAGAGCCTTTGTCTATACTCTTGCTAACCCACCCATAGACCGGGTTGGCTAAAGTAACAATTATTTACTTGAGTATGTGATTGTGGACCATCCTCATTTGGATGCAGTTGGACTATTGTCAGAAATGCGGGCTTGCTGGGCCATTAAACTGGGGAAAGTTCGTACCAATCACTATTAGGCCCAAGGCTTCTGAAATGTTGATGGGCCATTATGTAAAAAAATTATTGTTTATGTTTGCATTATCTCTATTCTATGCTTGTGTTTGGGACATCGTCGTTTGGATCCATTTGGACCATTTTATCGGGGATATGGGCTTGTTGGGCCATGTAAACTGGGACAAGAACGTATTTCATGACTATTGGGCCAAAGGCTTCTAAGTGATTGATGGGCCACTTTATGATTGTGTTCGGAACTTTACCATTTGGGTTCAGTCGGGCACCTTGTCATGAGATGTGAACTCATTGGGCCATTTAAACTGGGATGGGTTT
The DNA here is from genome assembly GCA_019454045.1 of Zanthoxylum bungeanum. Taxonomy (NCBI): domain Eukaryota; kingdom Viridiplantae; phylum Streptophyta; class Magnoliopsida; order Sapindales; family Rutaceae; genus Zanthoxylum; species Zanthoxylum bungeanum. The sequence continues at coordinate 15,305 of SKCR01042910.1, forward strand.
ACTCCTATGACAATTAGCCCGAAAGATTCTAAATGATACGGGCCGATTTGCTTGAGAGTTATTTGATTTAGTATGTTATATATGTTACATGCATCTCATGCCCCCCCATGCATACATACATCATGTTAACCCTTGTGTTTGAAAGCCATCATAGATTCCTGTTGGGTTAGAAAAGAGGGAAGACTCACCAAAATACTGAGAACACACATGAGTGAATCAGATATTGAGGTATCCTGGATAGATCAGTTGGAAAATGGCTTCGCCAAGATTACTGAACAATTGCAAGCCTTGACTCTGCCATGACAATATGGTGTGCCCCGTGCCGGGGGAAATTCTGAGAATGTGAGGCGTGATGAGCCTTCGAATGGGTTGGGGGATGATACCCCCGCTTTTGATGATGATATGGCAGAGTAGAGCAGGCAGAGTAATCTGAGTCTCAGGGAGAGTTAAGAAGCTTTGGGATCAGGTGAAATAGTTACCCGCAAATTAGGGGTAAGAATGAGGATTTGTTAGATTATGAGGCAATGATGTTCGGAGAACAGCTGCCAGCTCAGTTTAATTGCCCGACATGGCCAAGTTTTAATGGGAATGGAGACCCGAGAGTCCATCTGTAGTAATATGTCTCAGTCATGAGTTCATGGGCCTATCACAGCGCCAAGTCCAAAAGATGTTTGGGATGTCACTCGAGGGGCAACCTGTGGTTTGGTATCATAGCCTTGAGAGAAGGTTAATGAAGATTGGAGGAACTAGCCGATGCTTTTCTGAAGCAGTATGTTCAGACTTAGAAATTGACTTGTCCTCCGTGATTTGGAGAACACTAAGCAGAAGCCGGAAGAAGCTTCAAGGAGTATGTAGACCGCTGGAGAAGCCAGCTTCTGAAATGCAAACTCGGCCCTCTGAGAAGGACCAAATCAAAATGATCATCAAGGGCACCAAGCCCTCTATTTATAGTAAGCTGAGGAGGATGACTTCGATGATTTCTGATTTTCGACAATTGAGGGAAACTGTCATGGATATTGAGGAAGAGGAGGCTGAAAACAAAGTCCTATGGCCAGAATAGGTGGACTTTGGGGGTATTCTGAGACTAAGCCCGCTACCTCTGAGAACTACGCCACTCTACTGCCGAAGTCGCTGCCATCATAACCGGCAATTCTCCAACCTTGGTAGGCCTTTGTCGAAGTATTTGAAAAGTTACAGGACAAGTAATCTTGAAACCCTAGAAGGCAAGCCACTTCCGCACCCCCACCACCACACCATAAATGTGAACCTTTATTGTCACTTCCACCAGCTACAATGGCCATGACACCGACAACTGCACCCCGCCTCAGCATGGAATTCAGAGATCTCATAGATTCCCATAAAATACCCACCCATGAAAAGAACCATCAACCACCAAGCTTCTTACATGGATGGCAGTGAAGAACCATAGGGCCGAGGAAGAAGGCATGCTACGGATGATGGAGATGTTCCTCCTAGTCTATTTGATCCAGTTTTTTAAATGGCATTGATTTTGTACTTTTTCGAACTCTTTTCCTCAATAATAATAAAGACGTTCATTTTGTTGAAACTCTCCTACAATATGAGTATATTTGAGAAAAGTATTCAACCTTGGTACTACGGAATCCAGTGATGAACACGGGGAACCTTCGAAATAAGCAACGAAAAGATAATATAGACATTCAGAAATTAGGAAATAGAGCCAGTAAAAATATCAGACTTGGAAGGGAATTAGTTCACCGAGCGATCAACGTAGACAGATTGAAGAAGTAGCTTGTCTGAGGAAGAGAAAGCTAAGCATCACCAAGAGAATTGAAGGAAGACCTAGCCCACTGATAGGAACCCCAATCAATGCATGCATGCATACACGTAACATATTTACATCCTTTTTGTGTTTGTTCTGTTTTGTAATAACAGGTTTCAAAGGAGAAAAAAAACGCGCCGAATGCAAGCCAACCGAAGCAGTAATAGTACGATGTCATCAACTTTCAGGAACGAATCACATGGCGAGGCCCATATCATCAGTATCAGTTTGGGATGAATCCCGAGGGTCGAGGCCCACATCAGTATCAGTCTGGGGACGAAGCCCATAATCAGTAGCAGTTAGGGCCGAGGCCCACATCAAGCATCAGTTTAGGGCAAGGCCCACCAGCATCAGTTTGGGGGCGAGGCCCGTATTAGCATTAGTATTAGTCTTACCCGGTAATGACATTCTGGGGCGAGGCCCACGTCACTTCAGTATCAGCATTGCCGGGTATGGCATTATGGGGGGTGAGGTCCACATTACATCGGATCAGTTTCTGCCGAGATATGGCATTCTGGGGCGAGGCCCATCACAACAGATCAGTTCTGCGCTGCGAGAATGGCACTCCGAGAATGGAGATATAGTCCGGGAATGGACAGTTCAAGAATGAACAAGCCGAGAATGGCACTCCAAGAATGGAACACAGTTCAAGAATGAACAAGCCGAGAATGGCAATCGAAGAATGGAGCAGAGTTCAAGAATGAAAAATCGGAGATGACACTCTCCGAGAATGAGATATAGTTCGGGATGGACAGTTCAAGAATGAACAAGCCGAGAATGGCAATCCAAGAATGGAGCAGAGTTCAAGAATGAACCAGTCGAAATGACACTCCGAGAATGGAGATATAGTCCGGAATGGACAGTTCAAGAATGAACAAGCCGAGAATGGCAATCCAAGAATGGAACACAGTTCAAGAGGAACAGGCCGAGAATGGCACTCCAAGAATGGAAGCACGGTTCAGGAATGGACCAACTTACAGTAACAGTTCAGGAATGGACACCTCATAGTAACGGTTCGGGAATAGACCAACTTACAGTAACAGTTCGGGAATGGACACCTCACAGTAAAGGTTCGGGAATGGACCACCTCACAGTAACGGTTCGGGAATGGACCAACTTACAGTAACATTCGGGAATGGACCAACTTACAGTAACAGTTCAGAATGGAACACCACAATAACGGTTCGGGAATGGACCACCTCACAGTAACGGTTCGGGAATGGACCAACTTACAGTAACAGTTCGGGAATGGACCAACTTACAGTAACAGTTCGGGAATGGACACCTCACAGTAACGGTTCAGGAATGGATCAACTTACAGTAACAGTTCGGGGAAGGACACCTCACAGTAACGTTTCGGGAATGACCACCTCACAGTAACGGTTCGGGAATGGACCAACTTACAGTAACAGTTCGGGAATGGACCAACTTACAGTAACAGTTCAGGAATGGACACCTCACAGTAACGGTTCGGGAATGGACCACCTAACAGTAACGGTTCGGGAATGGACCAACTTACAGTAACAGTTCGGGAATGGACCAACTTACAGTAATAGTTCGGGAATGGACACCTCACAGTAACGGTTCAGGAATGGACCAACTTACAGTAACAGTTCGGGAATGGACACCTCACAGTAACGGTTCGGGAATGGACCACCTCACAGTAACGGTTCGGGAATGGACCAACTTAACAGTAACAGTTCGGGAATGGACCAACTTACAGTAACAGTTCAGGAATGGAACACCTCACAGTAACGGTTCGGGAATGGACACCTCATGATAAGTTCGGGAATGAACACCTCACAGTAACGGTCAGGAATGGACCAACTCACAGTAATGGTTGGGGAATGGACCACCTTACGGCAACGGTTCAGGAATGGACCACATCACAACACGGTTCGGGAATGAACCAGGGGTCGCAGCACCTCACCACCTAAATCAGCTCGACACGTGGAGAGTCAAGTGGCAGTTGGCGAGCCAGGAAAGTGAAAATGCATTGCATAACTTTGATAGGATTGTCACTGTTGCACATTACACAAGTCCCATCAAGTGGGGGCGACTGTAGGCACTGCTTTTTTACACATAAATCCCTATGATGAGTCTCATTTTGGAGACACTACCTTTTAAGTTCACGGAGGTCACAGAAAACGGACATCGGAAGGGGGAATTCAGAATAAACAAGTTCACTGTCTTCGTTGGTGCTGCGTTCGTTACTTTTCGTCGAACGTCAGGCAGATTGCGGACGTTCGTGCCACGTTCGAGGAGGCGTTCGAACGGTGTCGGTAATTCTGGTTTTGCTGCTAGCCTCACATCAAGCCCAATTCGCCCAAGCCTTGGCCCACACGCCCAAGCCCACTTAAAACACATATTTAACACATGGTGAAATCAAAACAATCTAAAAATCACATACCAATTAAAAAAGATATCATACCTAATCTAAACCAATCAAATATAATCATACCAAGTTAAAATCAATCAACCAATAATTATTCCCAAAACTTAAAATATTGTATGCCAATCAACAAAACTAAATATCAACCTTCCCATCTAGCCAAGATTTGTCCCCCCTCAAAATCTTTGACTTCCCTTATCCAACACCAAATCAAAATCCCTTCCTTGTGAGACAAGGTGAAGCCCTTAGCCCTCTCTATATAAACAACCCCTAACCTAGCCATCCCTCCTCTGGAATCTCTCTAACTCAGACATACAATTCACATAAGAAATATTAGACATCACAAAAATCACTCCCTTCATCCTTACCCTCACATCACTGAAACTACAAGCACCAAAACAACCCCTAACCACCACCGAAAATCCAACCCCCCTTAAACCTCCACACATCACCGAAAAATCACACACAAAAACACAGCACCTAAATCACTCCCAAAAACAGTCCCTAAAATCCCTTAAAACAGTAACATAAAAGACGCTTACAATATTGAAATAACCTAAAAACCACACCAAAATAAACACACAGAACAATCCATCAAGAACATTCAAAACAGTCCACAAACAGCAAGCAGAGGACACAGAGGGAAACGGACAGCAAAACCACAAGGGAAACAGCAGCAAAACGAAGGCGGAACAGTAGCTCGTGTTGGTTATTCTAAGGTCCCAAGATCAAACAAGACATGAAATATGCATGAATACATCAACGGAGGTAGCGGAATACTCACATTGATCGGTTATGTCGATTTGAAGACGAATCAAGGCAAAAACGTACTGCCCTGCTCACGCCACTGCAACAGTCCATGCTCACTGTCTTGGCAGTTTCGGGTCTCAAAACGAAGCTCCAAACTCCGTCGGATGAGTCCCGCCTCATGGGTGAGACCTCCCTACCACCTTCGCAAGACTCGTAGTGTGCTAGCACTTGCGGTTTTCACCATGAAAACCCAACTCTTGCTTCCCTAAAGTCACGCCCAAACTGGTCAAAACCAGTGAAGAATGGCCCCATTGGGCGTGAGAGGAAGAGAGAAATTTTTAGAGAGAGTTGAAATTGTGTTGTATGAAAATGATTTACCAAAAATCAATTTATATTTATGCCATAATATTTATTAAATAATAGTAAAATTATGACACAAAACATGCAATGGCTTAGAGTGTCAAACACTCAAACTCCATGCAATGACATTGAGTGCAATGTACACAATCTACATGCAATGCATTAGAATGACATGTGTCATATGGGCCCACACGTTTCCTTTCCAAATGAAAGTGGGCCCACGTGCACTCACGCGTTCGGGTTCGATATTTTCGAAATACCGAGCTTACGTCGCGACGTTAATTCAATCGAATTTAATAAATAATTGCGCCTGGCGAAATTATTATTTACGTCGCTAACGAATTAATTCTAAATTAACTCGTTTGCCCGAATTAAAATCTAATTTTAATTCCGCGTCGAAATCTAATTTCGTCTAATATATCGAATATATTAATTCTCGATCAATTCCAAATTAATCGTTCTCTCTCTTTAGACGACATTTTTCCCGGATAAAATATCTCCGTTATTAATCCTAGATTAATTTTCCTCTCTCTATTATGTATAATCCCAGATTATTCAAGAGTGCGAGTTGTGCGTCATCGGTGGATTATCGGGAAGCGACCCATGAGATCCCCGGATAATTGGCATAAATACGGTCGTCGGAGTGCCCGAATCACGTACGTACCAGTACTACGTTCCTAACCGATTTACAAGACAAGGTCGACTCCTAGCAAAGCACCAAGTCTTCCCAAGTCTCCGGACATATTCATCAAAGAATAATCTAGATCTGTATCAAGCGTAGTATACTATGTATTGTGCGTATCGGCCCAGTATCGGATAATCACGTGCTAGGCTGGGGCTGGATAAGTGTCTGCCCCGTCCGAAACACATATCGGATGTCTGGTACTAGTCTCTATAATCGGATATTCATGACCTGGTCATAATATCACGATTGGATGCGCATCACTTTAAGAGCACTAATACCGTATCCTGCGTGACATCATCTCCAATGACTGAGTGATACTTCCGTCTTGACATCACACCCAATACACTACGATTCTCTGATAAACCCAGAAGAGGTGAACACAGAACCAGTTAAGATCCCCCACCACCAAAACCAAGTTTACCGATTGTCGTAAGTATTAGCGATGTAAGTCTCAGGTTAAGACTATACACACCTACCTTGATTTCGGCCTCCCATAGACACCTAGTCATAATACCAATGGGATTCCGAGGGTCTATCCAGAGCGAAGCTGTTTCCCGTACCATCGGTGAAACACGACCTCCTATCGCACTTGCACAAGTATCCAATACTTATATATATGAGAACTATGTCGTTGTGCCCTCACAACGCGCACAAGTGCAATACTAGCCTATTCCGCATTATCGATTTCCAGTCTCGATAATACTACGACTAGGGATATTTAATGATTAATCCTTTGTGGACTGATACTGTCTCATATCATCTCAATCCAGGACTAATCATAGGGACCTCTCTTCATTTATATATCTATGGTGATCTAATCACAAATGATGAGAGTGCAATTTCCTTGTCACATAGTTAATTTGCTACAACAACACAATGATCTGTGCAATAGTGACGCTATGGGTCATATGTCCAACAATCTCCCACTTGGCACATAGCCAGTCACTCAAGTATCTAACACCCGAACTATGTACGATTCGCTCAAATTGCTGAGGAAAGGTTTTCGTCAGCGGATTTGCTAATTATCGTCTGACGCGATTTACACGATCATCACATCGCCACGATGTATGATCCGAACGAATCAGATGATATAGAAGTTATATCTGGATCGTCGATGAGACCTTTAATTTCCTTAGCCTATGCTGACGCCTAGCTCAGCTGCTAACAGAACTTATCTAATCTTATTAGATTTATTTTCGACCCAGATGGTCTTCTATTGCTGCCTCAGCTGCAGCAATAATCCGCATTTGTTGTTTATTCGGCAACAGTTATCTTGCTAGGAAGATTTCCAGCTCACTGTCCCTTTATTCAAACTTTATAGTACCGTAGTATTTAATTGTTTGGAAACTTGCAGTAGTGATCCCAGTCACTTCAAGTTCTCCATCTCCATAGTTTAAGAAACATCTTTAGTTCTCTCAGATACTAACAGATGTTCTTAATCTTCAATCCAGTGACTATCACTTGGATTGACCCGATTGTGACTCCATATGCTCGAAGCGTATGAGACACTAATACAAGTACATTTTAAATGTACAATTTCCCAGAGAGTGTTAACAAACTCCAAATCTATCCCAGTAGATCTTTATTCCTTGAATAAAGGTTGTTACTCCCCAGAATTCTACGAGAATTTCTATTGAAAGAATATTTATGAAAGCCAAGCTTTCACCAATTGCTTTATATGGGAATTTCACTGTCAGTGCGCTCTCCCACTAACCTCCTTATATACACAAGATTATTTAGTTTTGAATCAAATCATAACCATTATGATTATTTCAAAAACAGTTCCAAGAACCTTATGCTTGCATCAATCCAAACATGGATCGAATAACCGCAAACCTTGTTTGTCGGTTATACAAAATCGTCAGGATGTTGTAAACATCCTCCAAAAGGTTTCCTTTTCAGGAAGCGATTTTGATTTATAACTGACATATTTCATAATGAAATATATAGTTATTTTCAAGCATTTCAAATGGATTTACCATGGCAACAGGTAAAAGGTTGAACCGTTATTAACACAATGTTGATAACGATACCTTTCCGTCAAAGCCTAGCTTTGCACGTTGGTATGTTGCCTTCCATGTATGTCTTCCTTGAAGACGTTTAATGTACCATAGGCACAATGCCTTGTGGTACAACACTAGTATCCAAAATAGTTGTTATACATGGAATCCATTGTCCCATGGCACTTTGCCATAAGGAGTCCATTCATCATCACTTGCCATAACATAGTCGATACCTCGTTCACTTCCTCTACGTAATCAGTTGGTGTACTTAAAGATTAAAATCTTTATGAGGTGAGATCAGAAACCCATACCCCAGGTTGTTTCTGACTCTCTCTGATCTACGCGGTTTCTTGTGTATTTGAAGATTAATGGTATAGTTTCATCATTGATGAACTATTTGTGTTCCATTAAGGACTTCGTGCTTTGACTAGTATTACTCCGATTTTCATCGAGTATCACTATCCTCCCACTGACCACTGCATGCGGTATATTCCTCTCAGGAAACCGCATGGTGAGCAACAATTACATTGTTCTCATGTGGGATTTATAAGTACTATACTTAAGGTTTCCCTTAGGATAACCTATATTGGCACTTATCCAATTTGGGTCCTTAGTTTGGTATCATCCAAACGCTATGCCTGGCATACCCAAATTATCAGGAATGAGAAACCTCGTTTCTTCCCTGTTCATATCCTATATGATATCTGTCAAACAGATTTATATGGAACCTTATTCTAAATAAGTTTTGCACTGTTAATACATATCCTGTTGAAGGAAATTATAGCTCAGAGCGACTCGTGATAAACCTTATCATGTCCAACAAAAATTCGGTTTTTGGTTCGGACACACCGTCTAACTAACGTGTCTCGGGGAGTCCTCATATGAAAGAATACCGTACTCTTTCATTTATATATGAAACTTACTGCTTAAGTATTTTCCATTTCGGTCTTACCGTGGCGGAATAACACTATAGCCGATCTGTTTGTCTACTTCGTGTCGAAACTCTAAAGTTTCCGATCTGTGTTCTTCAAAAGAAACACATAACCACAACGTGATGTCACATCCGTTAAGGTCACGAAATATTCATGTTCACATCTAGCCTAGCTAGATATGGGCCCACTTACTTCACCATGAATAGGGCTAACAGATCGGTGGCCCTTTTACTATTACCAAGTAAATAGTATTTTAGGTATTTAACCTAATAAACTAGATTCGAGACCTTATTTGAATAGTCAAATCAGTCAGTATCCACTCTTAGAAAGTGTGGATATACGAGTCTTGTTAAATAAACTAGATTCGTAGACCTTATTTGAATAGTCCAAATCAGTCCTAGTACCCACTCTTCAAAAGTGTGGATATACGAGTCTTGTTTAATTGTGTCCCAGACAACAATGCCACAAATAAGTCTCTATTGATCAAATCAATTTGAGCTATTTATTTGTCATTTATATGTTTGAGATTTTATTTATATTCAAAATATAAATTCTGTTATTTACATCCAATGTATTTATCTCAGTATCATCTTTATATATTGAAACACTTTAGTGTTTTAGAATATAAAGGTTTTATCCGCATCGATTAAACACTGATATAGAGATAATGTCTCTAGTCTACTAGTTACATTATAACATTTCCTAATTTAAGTACATACCCAAAGGGTAGTTCCTAAATTTAGGTATCTGCGGTCGAAACAGCGACTTTCGTCCCGTTTCCGATTTGCAGAGAAATCTCGGCTTGAAGCCAGTATCCAGCTCACAGCGGATTCTGAACGTCAATACATATATTTTATGTACCACACTAAGTATTTAAAATCTAATTTAATACTAGTTGTGAACATAACTTTGACAAATATTTTTAAAGTTAGAGCCTCGCCCTTTCTTTAATTCCTTCGTGTCTTCCATATCCAAATGGTAGTCACTTTGAGATATGTCAATTATCCTTTTCAATTTTCACAAACCTTTGCCAAGCCTTGGGTTTCGGAATATCGAAACGATGTGCACCTTGTGCTACATGCCCTAATTGCAAACTTTGACTTTTCTCCACTAGAATAGTCAATTAATTCTCCAAGAATTATTAATTGCAATTTAATACTTTTAAATCTAAAGATAGATTTATAAGTATATTAATTAAGCACTAAAGTCATCATCACATAAATCTTCCAAAGACTTTATGCTCTACTATTTGCTTAATTATGGGCTTAGTAAATAATTATTTTATCAAATAAATTAACCTATTATTAATTCCCAATTGAAATTAAATCATTTAAAACATTTAATCCAAGGATTATATATTTTAAATATTCAACCTTTTCAATTCTTACTTGATTTCAATAGTCCAACTATTTAATCAATTATTAAGGTACTATTTATTATAATGATTACAATAATCCAATTATTTAATCAACTATAATTTTAATATTGATTACTATAATCTCATTATAAAATCAACTATCATTTAATTCAATTATATTGAACTATAATCCAATTATAAAATCAACTATATTTTAATATTGATTACTATAATCCCATTATAAAATCAACTATCATTTAATTCATTATATTGATTACTATAATCCAATTATAAAATCAACTATATATTGAATGAGTTTGTATATAGTCCAACTATATATATATTTTAAAACAACATAAAATATTAGTCCAACTAATACTTTAATAAATATGACGAGTAAAATAAAATGAGCGTGTTTAGCGAGTATTCGAACGAATGTTGCAAATTCAATACTTGCCTCCCACTATTTTTCGTCGAGCCTCTAACCCTCTGTGGAGTACTCGGGAAACCGTGTTTCCTAGTGGGCTAGGATCCTATTAAATAACACACAACCCTGACTTTGGCCAATAAAAAGCTGTATGCTATTTAACTAGGTAGATCTCACAGATCAATTGGATCTCATCCAATTCCTAGATCCGGTTAGGTGGACATCCAAGTCCGAAACATATGTATAATGTCAATGTATCCAATACATTTTCCTAACCATATCCTCTGAATCATTTAGGCCTTGGCTTTGGCCAAACACAAACCTAATGATTCCAGTTAAGCGGGACCCATTGACGAGGAAAGTTTCGTAATCAATGTCATTGGACAAAAAGTGATCTGACTTTGGTCAATAAAAATCACGATTTGGACAAGACACCGATATGCAACAAAACTCTCATGATTCAAGTACCATCCTTGATTGACAAAGGTCTTGACTTTGGTCAAAAACAAACCATGCCAACTTCGGATCTGACAAGAATCATTCAATGGAAGGATTTTGCTTAATATAAAAAAGAGGGTTTTTCGTTGCAAATTGGCTACCAATTTAATTATCTTTGTTAAGGTCTCATCATCATACACCCTTAAACATGCATTCTAAATACATATAAAAGCGAGTATGAATAAAATAATAATGATATGCGGATGGATACTTAACACATTGATCCTAGATCAAATCTCTCCCTTTCTCACTCAAGCTAGCACTTGTACTACTTCTACCACTACCCGTTACACTACACTTTCTAAAGAAACCTCATATACATAGAGGGGAATAGGTGAGAAGAGAATACAAAGAGAAAGAAGGTGATAAGGCTGGACACGCAGGTCCAATTTAATAAATCGAATTATATTACCAACATTTCTAAAAATTGCCCACCCGACTAATATCCATCCGATATACATTATTCATTCAACACAAACCACGTATTCACACACATAAGCATGCTATCAATCATCAATCAAATTAATTAATCTGATAATTAAGTGATCATCCAATGTTCAAACAACGATTTGATTTGTTCGAGTCAAACTCGTTTTTGCGAATAAGACTTAAAGTACGAATTCATGAATTAAATTAAACACACATCATTAAATCTAATTTAACATGTATTTAATACTAATTCACTATTCAATTCCAAATTAAATATTACACTTTTATTAATAAACCTTTTACGATTTAAATTCAAATCTAATCGTACGCGTCTCAAAGACCGATTAACGTCCAACGTCATTCAATTAAAGTCCAATGGGCTTTTGATTGATTTCTTAAGGCGTGGACTTTTGGTCAACTCTCGGGTCAAACCGATAACCAAAGTCCAATCCGGGATTTACCCCATAAGCCCATAAATCAATTTTGGCCCATTAGCCCAATGAACATTAAAGGTTCATTAGTCGCAATTGGGCTTTATGGTTAAGGTTTTGGGCCCAATTGGATCCAATCCACTTGGCCTAAACCAAACTTGATAAATCAAGCCCAATAGGCCAATTACAACTTAAATTCTAATTTCAAAATTAGGCCCATTAATTAATCCAAAAAAATCCAATTTTCACAATTATTACAAAGTGCATTATATGATTAATCAACTAAATCAACATTTCCAAAACCTAAATAGTCCAATTAATCATACTTATTCATTATTACATGTCAAACACACATAATGAAAAATCAACCCATTTACATGCTTTCATGCTCTCGGCCAAGGAAGGTGATTTTGTGTCCGATTCGGTTTCGATCCAATCGAACCTACAATCGACATCAAATCAACATCCGATTTGATTTCATACACATCCAATGTCACAAAACAAAATTACCAAGACATTAGGGCAATGACCATTCGGCCAAGGGTAAGGAATTTGGGGTTTTGTCCAATTCGAAATCCAATCCAATTCGATTCAAATTAACATCAACTTAATGATTCTAACTCATCAAACGAATCAAAATCAACAAATTCCAAGAATCCAAAATATCACAAACCATTCGGCCAAGGCATTAATTTTGGGGAAAATAATTCCAAATCATTTTTCATCAAATTAGTCCAACCAAAATGAATAAACATGTTATAAGCATACTCAAACAAGCAATTTATTCAATCATGCTCAAATCACATTTACCCAAATTTTAAACCCTACAAATTTCATGCTTGCAACATTAGCTCATGATGCCATTGTTGGTTATTCTAAGGTCCCAAGATCAAACAAGACATGAAATATGCGTGAATACATCACGGAGGTAGCGGAATACTCACATTGATCGGTATGTCGATTTGAAGACGAATCAAGGCCAAAAACGTACTGCCCTGCTCACGCCACTGCAACCAGTCCATGCTCACTGTTCCTGGCAGTTTCGTCTCAAAACGAAGCTCCAAACTCTCGTCGATGAGTCCCGCCTCATGGGTGAAACCTCCCTACACCTTCGCAAGACTCGTAGTGTGCTAGCACTTGCGGTTTTCACCATGAAAACCCACTCTTGGCTTCCCTAAATCACGCCCAAACTGGTTCCAAACAGTGAAGAATGGCCACCATTGCGTGAGAAGGAAGAGAGAATTTTGAGAGAGATGATTGTGTTGTATTAACAATGATTTACCAAAAATCAATTTAATTTATGCCATAATATTTATTAATTAATAGTAAATTAATGACACAAAACAGCAATGGCTTAGAGTGTCAAACACTCAACTCCATGCAATGACATGGAGTGCAATGTACACAATCTACATGCAAAGCATTTAGAATGACATGTGTCATGTGGCCCCCACACGTTTCCAAATGAAAGTGGGCCCACGTGCACTCACGCGTTCGGGTTCGATATTTTCGAAATACCGAGCTTACGTCGCGACGTTAATTCAATCGAATTTAAATAAATAATTGCGCCTGGCGAAATTATTATTTACGTCGCTAACGAATTAATTCTAAATTAACTCGTTTGCCCGAATTAAAATCTAATTTAATTCCGCGTCGAATCTAATTCGTCTAATATATCGAATAATTAATCATCGATCATTCCAAATTAATCGTTCTCTCTCTTTAGATGACATTTTATCCGGATAAAATATCTCCGTTATTAATCCTAGATTAATTTTCTCTCTCTTCTGTATAATCCAGATTATTCAAGAGTGCGAGTTGTGCGTCATCGGTGGATTATCGGGAAGCGACCCATGAGATCCCGGGATAGTTGGCAGTAAATACGGTCGTCGGAGTGCCCGAATCACGTACGTCCAAGTACTACGTTCTATAAAAACCGATTTACGAGACAAGGTCGACTCCTAGCAAAGCACCAAGTCTTCCCAAGTTCTCCGACATATTCTCAAAGAATATCTAGATCTGTATCAAGCGTAGTATACTAATGTATTGTGCGTATCGGCCCAGTATCGGATAATCCACGTGCTAGGGCTGGGGCTGGATAAGTACTGCCCCTCCGAAACACATATCGGATGTCTGGTAACTAGTCTCTATAATCGGATATTCATGACCTGGTCATAATATCACGATTGGATGCGCATCACTTTAAGAGCACTAACACCGTATCCTGCGTGACATCATCTCCATATGACTGAAGTGATACTTCCGTCTTGACATCACACCAATACTCTACGATTCTCTGATAAACCCAGAAGAGGTGAACACAGAACCTTTAAGATCCCCCACCACCAAAACCAAAGTTTACCGATTGTCGTAAGTATTAGCGATGTAAGTCTCAGGTTAGACTATAACACACCTACCTTGATTTTCGCCTCCCATAGACACCTAGTCATAATACCAATGGGATTCCGAAGGGTCTATCCAGAGCGAAGCTGTTTCCTGTACCATCGGTGAAACACGACCTCCTATCGCACTTGCACAAGTATCCAATACTTATATATATGAGAACTATGCCGTTGTGCCCTCACAACGCGCACAAGTGCAATACTAGCCTATTCCGCATTATCGATGTGTCCAGTCTCGATAATACTACGCTAGGGATATTAATGATTAATCCTTTGTGGACTGATACTGTCTCATATCATCTCAATCCAGGAACTAATCATAGGTCCTCTCTACATTTATATATCTATGGTGATCTATCACAAATGATGAGAGTGCAATTTCCTTGTCACATAGTTAATTTGCTACAACAACACAATGATCTGTGCAAATAGTGACGCTATGGGTCATTATGGTCCAACAGCTCGAGCGGCCGAACAGCGAGGAATAGGCAAACCAGTGAACCAGAAAAGTTGCGGAGCTTTACCCCCTTCCGATCTTCGTGAAACGCGAGTCCGAGAGACAGCTGAAAAGGTTAGACCTGAGGTATCTTTCACACTTATTCTTTTTAATTTCTGGTCAATTATTTTGATATATTTTTTCTTGTATTTGTGGCATTTGTTGTGTGTATGATGGGTGTTTGTGGGTATTGGATGAATGAAGAGTGTCGTCTCTTGTGGTATATAGGATGGAAACCCAGACGTAAATTCCGTAGCCGAATCCGAATGGACGGTAGTACGGTCTGTACTTGGACACAACTCCACGTACCACTTGAGTAATGACACATTCTCTTGTTTTGTGTTGCTTTGGTTTGTTTTATTTCTCGTCGTTTAAATTCTGTATGTTGCTTATTCTCGTATGATACGATTGAGTGCATGGGCTTAGTAAGTGCGATGAAAGGTCCCCTAATTGGAGAGGTTAAAATCCTCACCACGATGCTCTGCCGCACCGATTGATGTGTTTTTCGGTTGAATGCGAGATACGTTCAATCGAGCATACTTAGTTTGATATGATTGTCTTTATTTTTGTATACATGATTCAATCGAGTGCATGGGCTAGTAAGTGTGATGTGAGATCCCCTATGGGGAGGGGCTAAAGCCCTTTACCACGATGTTTTGGCCGCGCCGATTGATGTGTGTTTTTGGTTGGATACAAGATACGTTCAATCGGCACACTATGTTTAATATTATTGCTTTTAATTCTTTGTATGTATGATTCAGTCGAGCGCATGGGCTTA
The DNA here is from genome assembly GCA_019454045.1 of Zanthoxylum bungeanum. Lineage (NCBI taxonomy): Eukaryota > Viridiplantae > Streptophyta > Magnoliopsida > Sapindales > Rutaceae > Zanthoxylum > Zanthoxylum bungeanum. The sequence continues at coordinate 31,046 of SKCR01042910.1, forward strand.
GTATGTTGGTCTAAAGGTCCTCTCTTTGAGAGATCAAGAGCCCCAAAGGCCACCTTTACGGCAGTACTCGCCCGCGCTCCTTTATTTTGTCGTTTATGTATTGCGTCCCATTTCATGCATCGAGTCTGTTCCCGTTCGAACGCGTTTACGAACGCAACTCGAATGCACATGTATTTTTGCCTTGTCATGCATCAGGTCTTTATTTCTGTTCGAACGCGTTCACGAACGCCACACGAATGTGAGCATTCTGTTTCATTTCCATTCGAACGCGTTAACAAACGCCATAATACACGAGAGCATTCTGTTTCATTTACATTCGAACGCGTTATCAAACGCCATACGAACGCGAACCTTTTGTTTACCGTTCGAACGCGTTTACGAACGCTACAATACACGAACGCACACGCACTTTCTTAGTTTCATAATGTATAAGGTCTGGTTCCGTTCGAACGCATTCTCGGACGCTACACGAACGCGAACCTTCTTTTTACCGTTCGTACGCGTTCTCAAACGCTACGCGAACATGCCCCCACTGAATTGAGTTCTCTTCATTAGATTTAACGCATAGTTTTCCTAATAGCTATCCCCACATATATGAATACAAACGTGTTTAAATGTATTACACATATTCTTTTATGTCATGATAAAATTTGAGTATTATTTCTTGCGGTATATCGGATGGAAACCCAGACGTAAATTCCGTAGCCGATTCCGAATGGACGGTAGTGTGGTCTGTACTTGGGATACAATTCCACGTACCACTTGGAAAAGTGCCCATATGTGTGCTTGTATGGTTAATATGTGTGCTTGTGTTTTCTTGAATGTAATATGCCAATAAAGTTGTGTGTTCTTTGCTGCTTTGATATATTTTTAAGCATGCAATGTTAGATGTGAGATATATGTGTGCATAAGTTTTATTTTGTGTATGGGAATTTAGAAGCATGATACTCTTGGAAATAAGTGTTACTTAAGCTTGATTAAATTATTACATAAATCCTTTCATTACAAGTGACATGAGTAAGGGACCATTCCGAACCCAACGGTTTGAGGTCTTCCCTTGCGAGGGGTGAGTGCGGCCTTAAATCTTTGTCCCGGTTCACACCGGGTGGCGACTCCATGTTATTTCGTACTTCCCAACTAGGCCGCGAGCCTAGAACAGCGTCGCCCAGGTAGCTGTGTTCCCACAAACGGGAAATTCGTTAATTTGGAATTAGCGAACCCGAACCCGAGATTGTTTTACTAGCACATTC
>SKCR01042911.1:0-32026 GCA_019454045.1 Zanthoxylum bungeanum
CGGCCCATTAGGCCCAATTAAACTTTAAAGGTTCATTAAGTCGCATTTGGGCTTTATGGAAGCGGTTTTGGGCCCAATTGGATCCATCCAATTTGCCTAAACCCAAATTTGTACAACAAAGCCGGATAAGCCCATTTACAACTTTAAAAGCCCAAATCCAATTTTAAGGCCCATATAATTAAATTACCAAATTCCAAATTTCCAATTTAATTAACTAAAGTGTATATCATGATTAATCAACCCAAATCAATATTTCCAAAACATCAAATTAGTCCAATTAATCATGTTCATCATCATCATCACATGTCCAACACCTTAATGAAAAAATCAAACCCATTCACCATGCTCAAAGTCTCGGCGAAGGGATGCATTTTTTGTCCAAATCCGAATTCAATCCAATCAAATCCAAATTAACCATAAAATCATCATCCATCCGAATGATTTCCAACAAATCCAATTATCAAAAATCAAAATTCCAAGACTACAATAGGGTTATTCCATTCGGCCAAATAAGGTATTTGGGGTTTTGTTCAATTCAAAATTAAATCCAATTCAATCTCAATTAATATCATCCAACATCATTACAACCTCATCCAATGAATCAAAATGAAAAAATTTCAAGAATCCCAAAATACCTAATGTATTCGGCCAAGGCATCAAATAGGGGAAATTTGTTCCAAATACAATTTGTTGAAATTGATCCAATCAAACTTCAATTAAACATATATTAAGCATGCTCAATCCAACAATTTAATGAAATCATGCTCAAAATCAATTTACCCATTTTAAGCCCTAAAAATTTCATGCTTGAACCTAGGCTCTTGATGCCATTGTTGGTTTCTTTCTTTTTAGGTCCCAAGATCATAACAAGCATGAAATAAATGTGTGAATACATCAAAGGAGGTAGAGGAATACTCACATCGATCGGTTGAGACGATTTGATGAAGAACAAAACTTGATTTCAGCCCTCCAAATTCTGCCACCCACTGTGCGTGTTCATATTTTCTGTCCAAGAATTTCAGTTTTGCTTCATGAATTTGGGCCTCGAACTTGCGTCAAACGATTTCCGGCTCGTGGGTGGGTTTCCCTAACACCTTCGTATGCCTCTAAGGACTGTGCTAGCACTTGGATTTGGTCACAAAACCTTCAAACATCCTCCCTCATTCGAGCCATTTTTAGGCAGTGAGCAGCCCTTCATTTGGGCGTGAGATAGAAAGGAGATGGGAGAGAAAGAGAGTTGTCTAGGGTTTTACAAATTTTCATCTAATGAATAATTATTGAGTTAGCCTTTTTTTTGTTCACCTTTTGGTAAAACCATTTCACTTTTACCCTAAACTTGGTAGGTGTGGGTAAATGTTTTTCAAAAAGCAAAACAAGGTAGTTGGGTGGTAGGTACACCTACCACATATGGGCCCCACATATTTGAATTTCAAAATTCAATATCTCTACGAACATTTGCCTCGGCTCGGTTCCGTTTAAATCCATTAAACGAACTTCTGTCGTTAAATAATTAAATCTAATTTAATTAAATATCGATGCCTCGCAAATATATATACGAACGTCGTTTACGAGTTAATTCTAAATTAATTCGTTCGTTCGCATTAAAGTCCGACTTTAATTTCGTAATGAAATCCAATTCATATTATATATCCGACATATTAATTTTAGCCCATTCGAATAAATTAAATAGAAAAATCAAATTTAACTATTAAATTTATTTTACCGATTAATTCCAAATTAATCGCGTTCTCTCTCTTTATACGATATTTTATCCCAGATAAAATATCTTCGTAATTAATCCCAGATTAATTTTCTATCTCATCGAATTAATCCCAGATTATTAAAGTGCGAGTCATACATCATCGGTGAATCATTGGGAAGCGACCCATGAGATCCCCAGATATGTTGGCAGTAAATACGGTCGTCGGACTATCCGAACACGTAAGTACCAAGTACTACGTTTTACCGATTCACAAGACAAGGTTGGCTTCTAGCAAAGCACCATGCCTACCCAATTCTCCCGGAATTATCCTTACAGGAATGAAGGATCTGTATCAGGCGTAGTATACATCGTATAGTGCATATCGATCTAGTATCGGATGGTCACGTGCTAGGCCTGGGGCTGGAGTTGTGTCTGCCCCGTACGAAGCACATGTCGGATGTCTGGTAACTAGTCTCTATAATCAGATATACATGACCTAGTCCCGATGGCCGTGCAGCACTTAAGAGCACTAATACCGTATCCTACGTGACATCATCTCCACTATGATTGGAGTGATACTTCCGTCTTGACATCACACCCAATACTCTACGATTCTCAATATACCCAGTATTGGCGTACACAGAACCAGTTAAAGCCCCAGACGACCTCAACCAAGCATATTGATTGTCGTAAGTATTAGCGTTGCAAGTCTCAAGTTAAGACCAAATACACCTACCCTGATGTCGGACTCCTAGACACACAGTCATACTACCAATGGGATTCCGATGGGGTCTATCCAGAGCGAAGCTGTTTCCCGTACCATCGGTGAAACACACCTCATATTACACTTGCATGAGTATCCAATACCAAAATATGAGAACTATGTCGTTGTGCCCTCACAACTTGCACAAGTGCAATACTAGTCTTTTACGTATTTATCGATGTCCAATCTCGATAATACTCTGACTAGGGATATTTAATGATTTTTCCTACGTGGACTGATATGTCTCATATCATTCTCCGTCCAGGAATAAATCATAGGGACCTCTCATCATTTATACATCTAAGGTGATCTAATCACAAATGATAAGAGAGCAATCTCCTTTGTCGCATAGTTAATTTGTACAACAACATCATGATCTGTACAAATAGTGACGCTATGGGTCATAATTGTCCAACACTCCGGCCTACGCGAAAGCTTTGTCCTCCGAACCCTCAACCACCAAGCTTCCTGCATGGAGATATGGGACAACAATAGTGAAGATGAAACAGAGCATGGGATAGAATCCTGGGAAAACTTCTTGAACAGTGACGAAGAGAAGGATGGATAGAAAGAAGAACTACGACAGTTTGAGAATCTGACGCTCGAAGAAATCAAGAAGACGAGGCTGAAGATGACGAATACGTTTATTTTTGTAATCCTGCATTTATTAATCATAAAGACATTGTTTTGCTTACTTGCTCGAGTCTTTTTAGTTTAAATCATAACATGCGTGACATGAGCGTATTTGACATTAATTCGACAAAGACAAAGACAGTTAACTTTGGTACATGTGAAAACCCCAAGGGAATTTCAATTGCATGTGAGGAGCGGAACATAATTGACAGAGGAAATTGTAAGCAGGCCTAGGGGCGACCAAATACATTTATAGGCGAAGGGCACCAAAGAGCACAAGGAAAGCCTAACCCATCAGAATAGGAAATACATCCATGCATACATGTAAATGCATCATATACACACAATATTCTTTGTTTTGTGTTCGCAGGCTTTGAAGAAAAAGTGAAAGTGGCAAAGACGAGGAACTCCTCGGGAATGAGAACGAGCTAGCCGGGAATGGTAACAAACAAACTCAACACAGTTCGGGAATAAAGCCCACAATCAATACAGTTCGGGAATAAAGCCCACAATCAACACAGTTCGGGAATAAAGACCACAATCAACACAGTTCAGGAATAAAGCCCATAATCAACACAGTTCGAGAATAAAGCCCACAATCAATACAATTCGGGAATAAACCCCACAATCAACACAGTTCGGGAATAAAGTCCACAATCAACACAGTTTGGGAATAAAGCCCACAATCAACACAGTTCCAGAATAAAGCCCACAATCAACGCAGTTCAGGAATAAAGCCCACAATCAATTCAGTTTGGGAATAAAGCCCACACACTCAGCACAGTTTGGGAATAAAACCCACACTCAGCACAGTTCGGGAATAAAGCCCACACTCAACACGGTTAGGGAATAAAGCCCACACTTTCAATTTAATTCGGGAACAAAGCCCAGAGATGGTTAGGGAACAAAGCCCATGGGTCAAGGCACCTCGCCATCAATTCAATTCAGTTCAGAAATAAAGCCCAGGGAATAAAGCCCACTCTCAACACAGTACGGGAACAAAGCCCAACGATGGTTCGGGAATAAAGCCTAGGGGTCAAAGAACCTCACCATCACTTTAATTCAGTTCGGGAACAAAGCCCATAGATGGTTCGGGAACAAAGCCCAGGGGTCAAAGCACCTCGCCATCAATTTAATTCAGTTTGGGAACAAAGCCCAGAGATCAAGGCATCTCACACTCGGTGGTTCGGGAACAAAGCCCAGGGGTTAAAGCACCTCACCACCAAATCAACTCAGTTCGAAGCATCTCGCAAAGCAACAGGTAAGTTCGGCAACAGCTGGCGAGCCAAGTAAGTAAAAATACATGCATGACTTTGATAGGATTGTCATTGTCGCACACTACACAAGTCTCATCAAAGTGGGGGCGACTGTAGGCACTACATTTTTGCATAAAGCCCAATGATGAGCCTCATACGGAGGCCCTACCTGATAAGTCGTGGAAGTCGCGGGAAATGGATGTCGGAAGGGAAAAATCAAAAAAAAATTAATTACTCATCAAATTTAACTCACTTGTTTAACCTCGGGTTCACTTAATCGATATTTGTTTTAAATAGTAGCCTCGGCCCAAAACCCTCGCAGTCCATGAAAGCCCATATGCCCATACACACCCATCCAAAACCCATGCAACCCATTTAGGCCCACATGCCCAAGCTCAATCCAAAACATTTAAATCACATGTAACATGTGCCAAATCTACCCTTATCTCCTTCCAAATTGGCAAAGATTGGGAATTGGACGGCACACACACACACACAAATGGTAAAATGAAACCCTAACATGCACAACTAAGAGACCCTAGCTTGCAACTATAAAAACATAACATATCCAAACCCTAAGCTCGGCTCCTTTCCGGAGACTCACACGACACTATCAAAAATAGAAACCCTAAATAGCCTTGCCTATCTCTCTTCCTCACTCTCACGATAACACATCCAGACCCTTCGCCAAAACACACACAGCCACCAAACCGACTTTGAAACATATCTCTCTCTGATTCAGCAACCACCATCACGTCCTCTCTCTCACCCTAAACACGCATAAACCCTGAACAAGAAAAAGACAATCATCTTCTCTCTCGAAATACTTCAACATGCATCCCTATCAAGACCAATAGACAGCCTTCTTCCCTCTCTATGGCCTCTCCCTCTCGCCTCTCTCAACCCTAAACAGCCACGGCAACCCTTCAACAACCACCACAACCAACGGCAAACACAAATAAAAATCCTAAGTTTCCTTTCTCTTCTTTAAGCGGTATTTGAAAGAAATAAAACAACAAAGCAGCCCCCCTCAACCGACCAAAATAAACCATAAAATAGCAACATCATCCGACAAAAACCATAAAATAGCTCCCTATAACCAAACCAACTGGCAGCCCCCCAAACAATACAAAATCGGCCAAAACACACAAGCTTAACGCAGCAAACAAAAACAAATAACCCTGACCGACAACAATAAAAAACACAAATAAACAAAACAAATCAACCATTCACTAAACAACAAATCAATCATCCAAGCAAAGAAACAACAAACCGAAACTGTCCCCTCCAAATAACTGAAGCAGAAATGTGAACAACACCAAAGAAATCGAAACCAACAACCCAAAATAATCACAAAATCCACCGTGAAATAGTCCCAAACCAGTCCCCAAAAAGCGCACAAAACCAGCCCCTAAAACCGAGACAAACCAGTCTCTAATCACTACAAAACAACAACCTCATCACCGAAACAGGGAGCCAAAAAACAACCAAATCCTGAAACAGTGAAGCAGCGAGTAAAAGCAGGGACCAAACAAACCAGAAAAACAATGAAGCTATAATCCTTCCGGGGACGACATAATGCACTTCTAAGAAATGACTTAAAAGGTAAGACCTGAGGGCCCCCTATTTAATATTCATTTTGTTATCCCGGACACGGCATGCGAGATCCCACACTAACAGCCAAGTCCCTTGGTCACATTTGATTTCTTTAATATTTTTGTTATTTATTTTTTTATGTTTATTTACTATATGTGTTTCTCTTTACTTATTATTTTGCCATTTACTTTCCGTTCGTTATTCCATTAGTTATTTATTTATCATTGATTGTCAATTGAATGACTACTTACGTTGGATTAAAGGTCACCCCCTTTGTGGGAAATGCTTGAAGGCACCCTTTACCACATCTATCTTATAGTCATGGACGATGTATGTTTGGTTAGACGTGAAATATGTCCAACCGGGCATGCGAGATCCTATATATATGTCATTCAAGTCTCTTGGTCGCATCTCTTTTCTTTCATTCCGTTATTCACTTTTCATTTGTTGTTCCGCTATTTATTTATTTATCGTTATTTGCTACTTTCATGACTACTTGCGTTGGATTAAAGGTCACCCCATTTGTGGGAAATGCCTGAAGGCACCCTTTACCACATCTATCTTGTAGTCCTGGATGATGCATGCTTGGTTAGATGTGAAATACGTCCAACCGGGCATACGAGGTCCTATATAAATGTCGGCCAAGTATCTTGGTCGCATCTCTTTTCTTTTATTCCATTATTTACTTTTCTTTTGCTGTTCCTTTATTTATTTATGTATCGTTATTTGTTAGTGCGCATGGCTACTTACATTGGATTAAAGGTCACCCTATTTGTGGGAAATGCCTGAAGGTAGCCTTTACCATGATATTTTGCTGACGCGGCATGCTTGGTTGGGTGTGAAATACGTCCAGCTAGACATGCGAAGTCCCATATAGATGTCGGCCAAGTCTCTTGGTCGCTTCTCTTTTCTCTTATTCCGTTATTTACTTTTCTTTTGCTGTTCTTTTATTTATTTATGTATCGTTATTTGTTAGTGCGCATGGCTACTTACATTGGATTAAAGGTCACCCTATTTGCGGGAAATGCCTGAAGGCAGCCTTTACCATGATATTTTGCTGCGCCGGATGCGGCATGCTTGGTTGGATATGAAATACATCCAGCTAGGCATATGAGGTCCCATATAGATGTCGGCCAAGTCTCTTGGTCGCATCTCTTTTCTTTTATTCCGTTATTCACTTTTCTTTGTTGTTCCGTTATTTATTTATTTAGCGTTATTTTCTTTATTCTGCTATTTACTTTTTCTTTTGTTGTTTGTCATTTATTTATCTATCATATTCGCCATTGCACATTCCTTTTATGTATGTGTTTAATTATACGCATGTTATTCCCTTTTTTTATTTATCATTTCGCGTTCATATAATTATTTATCTTTATTTTCTGTCGCATCACTTTACGTTTATCTTCATGCTTGCATTGTGTTAATATTTGAGTGTTGCCTCTTGTGGTATATCGGATGGAAACCCAGACATAAATTCCATAGCCGAATTTGAATGGATGGCAGTGCGGTCTGTACTTAGGATATAACTCCACGTACCGCTTAAGAAACATTCATGTATGTGTTTAGGTCATTATAGATGTCATTTTTATAATCACGTTCAAACGCGCCCTCGAACGCTACGTGAACGCACACACACTGGACAGATTGTTTTATTATGTTTTACTCATGTTTGCCTCTTTTTTATTTCTTTTACTTTATGCACTTAATTATCTACCAATATTATTAACGTTTCTATTGTCATCATAATTTACATTGCCGCACTTCTCTGATTAACATGATTTTAGAATCATGCATTCGCTTTCATTTATATTTATGATTACAGGTGTGCAAACTTGTGTGATATTTGGATTATTTTGCATGTGCTGCATAAGAATTTGTTATATTATTGTGTAAACCCGTTCATTACAACTGGCATAAGTAAGGGACCATTTCGAACCCAACGGTTTGAGGTATTCCCTTACGGTGACTCCTTTATTCTCCGATTTAGTCCCCCGCGGGCTATTCCGTACTCCCGACGAGCCGCGAGCCCGGACAGCGTCGCCCATCTCTATGCCGTGTCCACACTTGGCATAAAATTAAACATGATACATGAATCATGTATAATGAATCAGAAACCTAAAAATGATTACTATGCCACGGTATCCTAGTATCCCACAAATAAGTGTTGATATATGGTACGTCAAATATTAGCATGCTTGATTGAGAAAACCTCAATCGATTAATATATATGGAAATAACTTTTATTCCTATATTAGCCAACCACTGTTTCATTCGATCAAGGAATATGTGATTAATAAATTAATCATTCTTTTGTGAGTTTAACCCGATGTTTCATAATTCTTGGACTTAATAAGTGAAGTGCCACCATAGGGCAGTGAAATCAATAAATACATCTAGAATTCCTATCCTCTCGAAATTCAATCTTGATATTGACCCAAAATGGACACCACTGTAAGAGGACGAAAACAAAACCGTCATAAGGTGCCTTTTGGATCTCACGTTATCAAACTAACTATAGAGATCGCGTGATATATTGTCGTATATCTCTCTCTCACTCACTATTTTAACATGAAAATTTCTATTTAAAATATCTAATATTTTAATACACTAGTTTCTATTAATTTTATATTATACGCGACTAAAATCTAACCTAATTTATTATGGTGCAAGATTAGTGATATATTTAATTTTAACTACTAAAATTTTATTCACTGATTCTTAATTAGTCCAACTAATATATGACTTAATTAAACCAATTTAATTAAGTGAGTTTTATTATCCTATTCAATTTCAACTCTTTTTAAAATCTTTAGTCCACTAATATGTGTTTAATATCCTAATTTTTTATTTAAGAAGAATTTTAATTAAACTAGTTAATTAATATATAAGTGTCTTATAAATTCCAATGGTACGTGGAATTATATCCGAGTACAAGCCATACTACCATTCATTCGGAATCGACTATGGAATTTATCTCGGGTTTCCATTTGATATACCAAGAAAATTTAAGACACTTGGAAATTCTAATTTATAAATAATGCAAATTTCGAATTTTAAACCTTTTAAAACAATTAAACTATTTAAATTGATTTCATGCATATTATATTCTAATTTAACACCTTTAAATTTCATAAAATCAAATTTTATGACTAAAATATTGATGCGTCTTTTTCATGTTATGGCATATGAAAATTCATGAGTAGGTACCCTAGGTTAAATGACATGTTTGTTGGGGCGGATGTGGAACCCCTATGATCGGATTGGTGCCCTGGGCAGCGGAAATAGGTCTAAACCATGGATATCAAACATGGGTGTAATTTTAAAATATTTAATGAAATACTATATTCCATTATGAGTGTATAGGAAAAAACTTGGACTGAATCAAAGTTCGGAAACTCCAGAACGAGAGGAAACAAGTTTGAGTGCGCACAGAGAGCTGAAGGCAATAGGGTTTTCTACCCAAAAACTTTTCAACCGTCCCTAAACACTCTCAAAACATCCAAAATTAATTTTAACATTAAAACCAACATCTACACATGTTATAGAATAAAAATCAAGTTTTTCAAAATATCAAATAATTTTACAAAAACATAAATTTATTCTAAATACTTACTTGCGTAAATGTTGAATTCAAAACACAAACAAATTAGAATCCCTTAATGAAGTGACTCGTGAACAATTCTAGGTCACCCAAAGGTGGTCAAGTGATTCTAGAATGGTAACTTTAGCTCTAAGCTATTATATACAGTTCCAAACTCTAATTTTATGTTTATATCGAACATAAATATTTTTGACCTAATTAACAAGCATATTGTGTTTAGACTTTTAAAACATCCTAACAAAATTTATGAGCCTTATTTTAACTTTGAGCTATGTAAACTTGCATCCAATACATAAAAGAACATAGCTTAAGAGAAGTTCAAACTTACCTAGCAAGCTTGATGCAAAGATCACATCTTCTTCTCTTTCTTGAAATGGTTGGAGATCCAATCTTGATTCCAATGCTAGCAACCTTCACTTCAAGATCCAATCTTGATTTCTCCTAGATGAAATATTGTAGAGACCTCACAAGCTTCTTTAAACACTTCTCTAACTTAGGCTAATTTCTCTAATTTTTTCTTGTATTTAGCTTTCTCAAGCTTTTACTTTGATTAATTAAAACCTTCATAAAACTTGCTATTTATAGCAAAACTTAGGTAATTTTTAATTAATAAAAGTTGTAATCAACTTTTATGTGGGCTTAATCTAATTTATCCAAATATATATAGTTAGGTGTGACTAATCTCCATTGTCTACTACTTTGATTTAATCCAATTAAATCAAGCCAAAATCACCTATTATTACATACTTACAATTACCATAATATCCTCAAATGATAGAGATAATTATGATTTTATAATTAAGCCATTGTTTAATTATTGAATTAATCCAATTAGGTCAAAGTAAATAATCAATATTATCCAATAACACTTGATTATATTGGTTGATAATTATAATATCGAATATTATATTTTATAAAAATTAATCGGCTACCCAAGTTCTCAACGAGTACATTTCATATTGGGACTCTCTAAGTTCATACATGTTCATCATATAAGCCTAGCTAATATGTACATAATTCGGCCACATCCGAATTCACGAAGAACGCGAATGACCTTTTTGAACTATACAAGTCGAGGTCATCACATATGTTTAAGAATCCCTCCGTCGTAGGGTTTCTGAGTTATGCTTAGGAAACATAGAAAATATCGTCAAGTTTCCGAGGCACACATCTCATATCGACATGTCCATGATTCTTCATTACATTATTCACATGGATACCTAAATCCCTAATGGTGCACATACGGGGCGGCGAATCCTATCTTACTTCGCACTTGATTATTGAGTGCATCGGTCCACACCCAACGAACATCTAGAAACCAGACCATGAAAGGTTTCTGACATACATGGCATCAAAGTGTAGAGGATCTTACACAAAATCATTGTTATCCTATAGTCAAAGGATTACATATGCTACTCGACTCGAGGAGATTCCTGTTGACGGTGGTGTGTACTTCCAACTATTAGGAATCAACTGTGAGTCATTCAGTATTCGGTCCAACCATTACCCACACGTCTATACGAGTTTCCAAAACTCATGATACATCGGGTTAAACCATTGGAACTTCAATTCCAATATATGACATGTGCTAGTATTATAGGTTATGGGAATTCGACCGTATTCCAAAACCAACGACTAGGATTATATATACTTTAAGAATAATTTATAATAGTAATACTTATCCAAATGTCGGACCACCTAGTGTCTAGTATTACTACAAGACTATTCTAAGGTTGATGTCATTCTTAGCATATCTATACATCAATCTAATACGCATAATGACAATATCATTAATAAGCTATGAAATGAAAATGTAATTATTTTATTAATAAATAATAAAATGTACAATTCGGATTGACACTCCAAGCACCAACTCCAACAAACTCCCACCTGCTTAGTGCCAATCTGGGTGGTACTGCAGTCCAATCTCCTCCATATGTTTATCGAATAACTTATCTGGTAAGGCCTTTGTAAACGGGTCTGCTATGTTGTTTAGTCCTTGAATCTTCAAGATCACTATATTTTTTTTGTTCAGTTATCTCTCTAATTACACGGTATTTCCTTTCCATGTGTTTAGACTTGGAATGCGCTCTCCACTCCTTAGCCTACATAATGGCTCCGCTATTATCACAATACAATGGGATCGAATCCGTAATATTAGGCTCAATACCAAGTTATGTAATAAAGTTTCTAATCCATACAGTTTCTTTAGCAGCTTCTGAAGCCGCTATAAATTCTACCTCAGTAGTGGAATCGGCTGTTGAGCCTTGTTTTGAACATCGCCAACTAATCACACCACCGTTAAGGGTAAATACGTAACCTGATGTAGATTTTCTATCATCTGGATCTCCCTGGAAGTCGGAGTCTCTATAACCGTTAACTTCTAGGTCATTTTATCCATATATCAGAAATTTATCCCTAGTACCTTTAAGATATTTTAGGATATGTTTCACGGTTGTCCAATGATCATTACCTAGATCAGATTGATATCGGCTAGTCACACTGACGCCAAAACTGATGCCAAGTCTTGTATATATCATAACATACATTATGCTTCCAATACAAGAAGCATGTAGCAAGTTAGAAATTCTAACTCTCTCTTCCTCAGTCTGAGGTGTCATTTTCTTCGAAAGATGTATGCCATATTGGAAAGGTATATTTGCTGCCTTGCAGTTGGTAAAACTGTACCTTTCTAACATCTTATATATGTACGTCGATTGTGACAACCCTATAAGCTTCCTAACTCTATCCCGGTAGAGCCTTATACTTAGTATATAAGAAGTTTCACCTAAATCTTTCATGGAGAAGTTCCTGCAAATGTAGGTTCTTACACTTTGCATCAATCTTATATCATTTCCTATGATAATGATGTCATCTACATATAAGACTAGGAAAACTGTAATGCTCCCACTCACTTTCTTATAAACACATGGTTCTTTCTCGTTCTTCATGAATCCAAATAATCTAATTATCTCATCAAAATGATGATTCCAGCTTCGGGATGCATGTTTAAGTCCATAAATAGACGTTTGGAGCTTATAAACTAAGTTTGAAGTCTCACTGGATACGAAACCCTCTAGTTGTTCCATATAGATATCATTCTCAAGGAATCCATTTAGGAAAGTGGTTATCACATCCATCTGCCATATCTCATAGTCATGATATGCAGCAATGATTAAAAGAATCCTAATGGATTTAGCATAGCTACTGGTGAAAAGGTTTCATCATAGTCAATCCAGGACGTTGAGTGTAACCTTTCACTACCAGTCGGGCCATAAAGGTTTCCACCTATCCATCGGGCCATCGTTTCTTTTTGTAAACCCATTTACATCCTATAGGGTTAACTCCTTCAAGAAGCTCAACCATGTCCCAGACTTGATTGTCATGCATAGAATTCATCTCGTATTTCATGGATTTTGCTATTTTTATGGATATCGAATATCGCTTCCTTATTGACCGGCGTAAACACACATGTATAACGCAAGCGTACGTATCGTTCAAGTAGTATAAAAGGTATCGATCCCACGAGGACTTAATACTTAAGCTATTAATTTTATAAGGTCAAATGATTACTAGTATCTAACAGATTGTTTGATTGATTTGAAAATGTTGACGATTCTAAATTTAAAAACAAGTAAATAAAATTGTTCCAAGTAGGTTAAGAAAATTCAATATTAAAACTATCTAGGGTTGTGATTTCTTCCAATATCATTTAAAGATGAAGTGGTTATTTAGTTGGGTAATATATTGATTTAACCTGGAACACTAAATTATGTGAAGCCTCTGTCGATGGTCAGACACAAATACCAGTTTAACCCAATTGAACAATATGTGTATGTCAACCAAATTATCTGGATTCATTAAGTTTAAGTTCTAATTATGGCTACCCCCGCCAGACAGGTATATTCTATCATGTAAGGAAATCTATTAAGGGTTATCTATCATTAAGGAGATCGTGGGCTATTAAGGTTAAGGCTAAAACCTAAAATCCCTATGTCTAGTTCATTTAGATTTACCAGATCAATTATTAGGGCCAGTTAATAAAAGCATTATTAGATTAAGACTCAATAACAAATCTTTATATACCCAAACTATAATCAACCCCTATAAACCGGTGGTGATATAAAAGTCATCACAACCCTGTTGGACAAAATGACCCATAGCGTCACTATTTGCACAGATCATTGTGTTGTTGTAGCAAATTAACTATGTAATAAGGAAATTGCACTCTCATCATTTGTGATTAGATCACCATAGATATATAAATGAAGAGAGGTCCCTATGATTAGTACCTGGACTGAGAATGATATGAGACAGTATCAGTCCCCGAAGGTTTAATCATTAAATATCCCTAGCCGTAGTATTATCGAGACTGGACATCGATAATGCGGAATAGGCTAGTATTGCACTTGTGCGCGTTTGTGAGGGCACAACGGCATAGTTCTCATATATATAAGTATTGGATACTTATGCAAGTGCGATAGGAGGTCGTGTTTCACCGATGGTACGGGAAACAGCTTCGCTCTGGATAGACCCCTCGGAATCCCATTGGTATTATGACTATGTGTCTATGGGAGGCCGAAATCGAGGTAGGTAGGTGTGTATAGTCTTAACCTGAGACTTGCATCGCTAATACTTACGATAATCGATAAACTTTGGTCTTGGTGGTAGGGGCTTTAACCGGTTCTGTGTACACCACTTCTGGGTTTATCAGAGAGTCGTAGTGTATTGGGGTGTGATGTCAAGATGGAAGTGTCACTTCAGTCATTTGGAGATGATGTCACGCAGGATACGGTACTAGTGCTCTTGAGTGTTGCGCAACCAATCGGGATATTGTGACCAGGTCATGTATATCCGATTATAGAGACTATGTTACCAGACATCCGATATGTGTTTCGGACGGGGCAGACACTTATCCAGCCCCAGCCCTAGCACGTGATTATCCGATACTGGGCCGATATACACAATACTACGGTATACTACGCTTGATACAGATCTATATATTCCTGTAAGAATATTTCTGGAGAATTGGGTAGGCATGGCGCTTTGCTAGAAGCCAACCTTGTCTTGTAAATCGATATAAACGTAGTACGAGGTACTTACGTGTTCGGACAGTCCGACGATCGTATTTACTGCCAACATATCCGGAGATCTCATGGGTCGCTTCCTGAAGATTCACCGATGATGTATGACTCGCACTTTGATTAATCTGGGATTAATTAGAAGAGAGAGAGATAGAATTAATCTGGGATTAATTCGATGAGAGAGAAAATTAATCTGGGATTAATTGCGGAGATATTTTATCTGGGATAAAATATTAATTAAAGAGAGAGAACGATTAATTTGGAATTAATCGATAAAATAATATATTCGATATATTATAAGAAATTGGATTTCGACGCGGAATTAAAATTAGATTTTAATTCGGGCGAACGAATTAATTTAGAATTAATTCGTTAGCGACGTGAATAGTGAATTCGCTAGGCGTAATCACTTAATTACGACGCGACGGAAAATTCGTTAATTTGGAATTAGCGAACCCGAGCCCGAGAGTGATTGCGAGCGCGTTCGCATTTCGAATTCGAGCGCGGCACGCGAGTCACATCAAGCGTCAAATCGCTAGTCGCGTCAATCGTCAAATCATTGTCACTTTGAGTGATGTGATATGACAATTGTCACTTTATTAAAGTGACTTGATGTGAATAGTGAAGATAATTGAAAAAGCACCTTTTTTGCTTTTTTGACTTTGCTTTTGAAAAGTAAAATGAATTGTTTTAAAGAAATAAAAGTGGTAAAAGGTTTTTTATATTTTATTAATTTGGAAATTAAAATTATAAAACCCCCATTACACTTTTTCTTTCTCTCTCTCTCCTTTACGCATTTGCTCTCCATCTCTTTTCCCTCTCTTTTCATCTTCCTCTTCTCATGCATGGTGCGATTTTCCTCTCTTATTTTTCTGGTTTGTACGAAAATTTGAGAAGAAGAAAATGAAGATGAACAAGTGCTAGCACACCTTGAGCATACTTAGGTGATAGGGAACGAATTCTTGCTTGGAGCTTGGAAGCTTGAAGCTTGGAGCTTCAATGGTGGTCTTCAATGGCCGAAAATGGTGGAGATCTACACGCCCAAAACCGCACAGCCCACTGTCAAAGGAAGCCATTGCCGAGCTTGGAGGGAGCTTAAAAACGCACCTTTGTTCTTCAAACATCAAAACCGAAATTCAATGTGAGTTGATTCCGCCACCTCCTTTGATGTGTTCATATGTGATTTTTATGCATTGTTTGTGATCTTGTGGACTTGATTAAACTCCCACATTGGTATCTAGAGCCATTGATGCATGAAATCCGAAATTAGGGTTCTTGAGTAATTTGGGGCTTTTTGATTTTGGCTTGATTCTGACAAATTGATTGTGTAAGAATGCTTATATATGATCTAATTTGAGATATATGTAATCAATTTGACAAAAAAAATCATTGGATTGATTTTCCCCAATTTGCAAATTTTGGTCAAAACTTTAATTTGGGTAAACTCGATTTAGGCATGATTTGGTTGAATTGTTTGATGCATTATGCTTGAATGAGGTTGAATTGAAGTTGTGCATGATCAATTTCAAGAAAATTGGATTAGATCAATTTTCCCCAATTCTTAGGTTGAACATGAAACTTGAATTGGGTAAAATGTTTTAAAGCATGTTTTAATTGCATTGGATGTTTAAGTATGCTTAGAACATGTTTAATTGAGATTGTGTGTGGTCAATTTCATGAAATTGGATTGGATTCATTTTTCCCCAAATTGGAGGCTTGGCCGAAAATTGGAAGAACCTAATGTCTTGGTAATTTTGTTTTGTTTGATCATTGGATGACTTAAAACAATTGGTTAATGTTGTTTTGAAGTTCAATTGGATTGAATTTTGATTTGGAACATTTTTCCCTTTAAAGTGGCTTGGCCGATTTTAAAGAACATGAAATTCTTTGTGATTTGTTTGTTTTAATTCATTGGATGAATTGTATTGATTTGGGAAATTATGATTGTGGACTCAATTGGATTGAAACCGAATCGAATTGAAAAAACCCTAATTGCCGAGACTTGAAAGCATGTTAATTGGGTTTGATTTTAATTGAATTGTGTTGGACACTATTTGGTTGTTAAAGTGCATGATTAATTAGGCTAATTGATATTTTAGAAATGTTAATTGGGTAATTGATTGTGTATTACACTTAGGTTAATTAATTGTGAAATTTGGAATTTTATAAGTTAATTAATTTGGGCTTGATTTTGGAAATTGGGCTTGTTGGGTTGTAATTGGGCTTTGGGCTTTGTTGTAACAAAGTTGGGTTTAGGCAAAATTGGTTGGATCCAATTAGGCCCAAAACCGAATCCAAAAGGTCCAATTATGACTTAATGGACCTTAATTATTTAATTGGGCCTAATGGGCCAAAATTAATTTAAAGGCTTATGGGGTAACTCCCGGATTGGATTTTGGTTGTTCGGTTTGACCCGAGTTGACCAAAAGTCCACGCCATATAGAAATTAATTAAAAGCCCATTGGACTTTAATTAAATAAAACATTAGATGTTAATCGGGCTTTGAGACCCGTTGCGATTAAATTTGGAATTTAAGTCGTAAAGGTTCGTTAATAAAAGTGTAATATTTAATTTAGAATTAAATAATGAATTAGAATTAAATACGTATTAAATTGGATTTAATTATGTAATTTAATTTAATTCGTAGAAATTGTACTTTGAGTACGTGTTTGCAATACGAGTTTGACTCGAACAAAAATCAAATCTTTGTTTGAACATTGGATGATCACTAATAATCAAGATTAATTAATTTGATTGATTGATTGATAACATGCTTGTATGAATACATGGTTGTGATGTTTGAATAATGTATATCGGATGGATATTAGTCGGGTTGGGCGATTTTGGAAATTGTAATAAATTTGATTTATTAAATTGGACCTGCGTGTCCAGCCTTATCTCCTATTTCTTTGTATTCTCTTCTCACCTATTCCCCTCTATGTAAAAGAGGTTTCTTTAGAAGTGTAGTGTAACGGGTAGAAGTAATACAAGTGTAGCGAGAGAGAAAGTGAGAGAGAAAGTGAGAGATTTGATCTAGGATCAATGTAAAATATCCATCCGCATATCATTATTATTTTATTCATACTCGCTTTATTATGTGTTTAGAATGCATGCTTAAGGGTGTATGATGATGAGACCTTAACAAAGATAATTAAATTGGTAGCCATTTGCACGCGAAAAACCCTCGTTTTATATTAAGCAAATATCCTTCCATTGAATGATTCTTGTTCAAGATCCGAAGTTGGCATTGGTTTTATTGACCAAAGTCAAGACTTTGTCAATCAAGGATGTACTTGAATCATGAGAGTTTTGTTGCATATCGGTGTCTTGTCCAAATCGTGATTTTTATTGGCCAAAGTCAGGTCACTTTTTGTCCAATGACATTGATTACAAAACTTTCCTCGTCAATGGGTCCAGCTTAACTGGAATCATTAGGTTTGTTTTGGCCAAAGCCAAGGCCTAAATGATTCAGAGGATATGGTTAGGAAAATGTATTGGATACATTGACATTATACATATGTTTCGGACTTGGATGTCCACCTAACCGGATCTAGGAATTGGATGAGATCCAATTGATCTGAGAGATCTACCTAGTTAAATAGCATACAGCTTTTTATTGGCCAAAGTCAGGGTTGTGTGTTATTTAACGGGATCCTAGCCCACTAGGAAACACGGTTTCCCGAGTACTCCACAGAGGGTTAGAGGCTCGACGAAAAATAGTGGGAGGCAAGTATTGAATTTGCAACATTCGTTCGAATACTCGCTAAACACGCTCATTTTATTTTATTTCGTCATTAGATTAAATGTTAGTTAGACTAATATTTAAATTGTTGTTTTTTAATAAACAGTTGGACTGTATTATACTTGATTATATATAATTGGATTATATTAATCAATATATTTGAATTAATTAATTTCAGTTTACAGTTGATTTTATAATTGGATTATAGTAATCAATGTAATTGAGGTTAATTAATTTGGATTATATTTGATTATATAGTTGGACTATTATAATCATTATAATATAAAGTACCACTTATCGTTGATTAAATAGTTGGGCTATTGTAATCAAGATAAAATTGAAAAGTTGGATATTTAAAATATAATCTGGGATTAAAATATTTTAAATGATTTAATTTTCAAATTGGGAATAAATAATAGGTTACTTTATTTGATAAAATAACTTATTATACCTTAAGCCCAAAATTAAGCAAATAGTAGAGCATAAAATCTTTGAAGATTTATGTGATGATGACTTTAATGCTTAATTTAATATACTTGTAATAAATCTAATTTTGATTTAAGAAGTATTAAAATTGCAATTTATAATTCTTGGAGAATTAATTGACTATTCTAGTGGAGAGAAAAGTCAAAGTTTGCAATTGGGCATGTTGCACGAGGTGCACATCGTTTCGATATTCCAAACCCAAGGCTTGGCCAAGGTTCCTAAAATATTGAAAAGGATAATTGACATATACCAAAGTGACTACCATTTGGATATGGAAGACACGAAGGAATTAAAGAAAGGGCGAGGCTCTGACTTTAAATATATTTGTCTTAGTTATGTTCACAGCTAGTATTGAAATTAGATTTTAAATACTTAGTGTGGTACATAATATATATGTATTGATATTCAGAATCTGCTTTGAGCAGGATACTGACTTCAAGCTGAGATTCCTCTGCGAATCGGAAACGGGACGAAAGTCGCTGTTCGACCGTAGATACCTAAGTTTAGGAACTACCCTTAGGGTATGTACTTAAATTAGGAACTGTTATAATGTAACTAGTTTGACTAGAAACATTATCTCTTTATCAGTGTTTAACCCACTACGGGTGAACCTTTACATTCTAAAACACTAAAGTGTTTATTATATAAAGATGATACTGAGATAAATACATTAGATGTAAATAACAGAATTTATATTTTGAATATAATAAAATCTCAAACATATAAATGACAAATAATAGCTCAAATTGATTTGATCAATAGAGACTTATTTATGGCATTGTTGTCTAGGACACAATTAAACGAGACATGTCAGTTAGACGGTGTGTCCGAACTAAACCGAATTTTGTTGGACATGATAAGGTTTATCACGAGTCGCTCTGAGCTATCATTTCCTTCAACAGGATATGTATTAACAGTGCAAAACTTATTTAGAATAAGGTTCCATGTAAATCTGTTTGACAGATATCATATAGGATATGAACAGGAAAGAAACGGGTTTCTCATTCCTGATAATTTGGGTATGCCAGGCATAACGTTTGGATGATACCAAACTAGAACCCAAATTGGATTAGTGCCAATATAGGTTATCCTAAGGGAAACCATAAGTATAGTACTTATAAATCCCACATGAGAACAATGTGATTGTTGCTCACCATGCGGTTTTCCTGAGAGGAATACCGATATGCAGTGGTCAGTGGGAGGATAGTGATACTCGATGAAAATCGAGAGTAATACTGTTCTAGGCACAAGGTCCTTAATGGAACACAATAGTTCATCAATGATGAATCTATACCATTAATCTTCAAATACACAAGAAACCGCGTAGATCAGGAGAGTCAGAAAACAACCTGGGTATGGGTTTCTGATCTCACCTCATAAAGATTTTAATCTTTTAAGGTACACCAACTGATTACGTATGAGGTAGTGATACAAGGTATCGACTCCCTATTATGGCAAAGTGCCATGAATCGAAAATGGATTCCATGTTTAACAACTATTTTGGATACTAGTTGTTGTACCACGAGGCATTGTGCCTATGGTACATTAAACGTCTTCAAGGAAGACATACATGGATGGCAACATACCAACGTACAAAGCTGGGCTTTTGACGGAAAGGTATCGTTATCAACATTGTGTTAATAACGGTTCAACCTTTTACCTGTTGCCATGGTAAATCCATTTTGAAGATGCTTGTTGATAACTGTATATTTCATTTATGAAATATGTCAGTTGCAAATCAAAATCGCTTTCCTGAAAAGGAAACCTTTTGGAGAATGTTTACAACATTCTGACGATTTTGTATAACCGACAAACAAGGTTTGCGGATTATTCAATCCATGTTTGGATTGAAGCAAGCATAGGTTCTTGGAACTGACGTTTTGAAATAATCATAATAGTTTATGATTTGACTCAAAACGAAATAATTCTTGTGTATATAAGGAGGTTAGTGGGAGAGGGCACTGACGATGAAATTCCCATAAAACAATCGGTGAAAAGCTTGGCTTTCATAAGAAATTCTCCGTAGAATTCTGGGGAGTAACAACCTTTATTCAAGGAATAAAGATCTACTGGGCTAGATTTGGAGTTGGTAACACTCTCTGAGAAATTGTACATTTAAAATGTACTTGTATTGGTGTCTCATACGCTTTGAGCATATGGAGTCACAATCGGGTCAATCCAAGTGATAGTCACTGGATTGAAGATTAAGAACATCTGTTAGTATCTGAGAGAACTAAAGATGTTGTCTTAAACTATGGAGATGGAGAACTTGAAGTGACTGGGATCACTGCTGCAAGTTTCCAAACAATTAAATACTGCGGTACTATAAAGTTTGAATAACAGACAGTGAGCTGGAAATCTTCCGAGCAAGATAACTGTTGCCGAATTAACAACAAATGCGGATTATTGCTGCAGCTGAGGCAGCAGCAATAGAAGCCATTTGGATCGATAATAAATCTAATTAGATTAGATATAGTTCTGTTAGCAGCTGAGCTAGGCGTCAGCACAGGCTAAAGAATTAAAGGTCTCATCGACGATCCAGATATATACTTCTATATCATCTGATTCGTTCGGATCATACATCGTGGCGATGTGATGATCGTGTAAATCGCGTCAGACGATAATTAAGCAAATCCGCTGACGAAAACCTTTCCTCAGCAATTTGAGCGAACCGTACATAGTTCAGGTGTGGACACTTGAGTGACTGGCTATGTGCCAAGTGGGAGATTGTTGGACAAAATGACCCATAGCGTCACTATTTGCACAGATCATTGTGTTGTTGTAGCAAATTAACTATGTGACAAGGAATTGCACTCTCATCATTTGTGATTAGATCACCATAGATATATAAATGAAGAGAGGTCCCTATGATTAGTACCTGGACTGAGAATGATATGAGACAGTATCAGTCCCCGAAGGTTTAATCATTAAATATCCCTAGCCGTAGTATTATCGAGACTGGACATCGATAATGCGGAATAGGCTAGTATTGCACTTGTGCGCGTTTGTGAGGGCACAACGGCATAGTTCTCATATATATAAGTATTGGATACTTATGCAAGTGCGATAGGAGGTCGTGTTTCACCGATGGTACGGGAAACAGCTTCGCTCTGGATAGACCCCTCGGAATCCCATTGGTATTATGACTATGTGTCTATGGGAGGCCGAAATCGAGGTAGGTGTGTATAGTCTTAACCTGAGACTTGCATCGCTAATACTTACGATAATCGATAAACTTTGGTCTTGGTGGTAGGGGGCTTTAACCGGTTCTGTGTACACCACTTCTGGGTTTATCAGAGAGTCGTAGTGTATTGGGTGTGATGTCAAGATGGAAGTGTCACTTCAGTCATTTGGAGATGATGTCACGCAGGATACGGTACTAGTGCTCTTGAGTGTTGCGCAACCAATCGGGATATTGTGACCAGGTCATGTATATCCGATTATAGAGACTATGTTACCAGACATCCGACATGTGTTCGGACGGGGCAGACACTTATCCAGCCCCAGCCCTAGCACGTGATTATCCGATACTGGGCCGATATACACAATACTACGGTATACTACGCTTGATACAGATCTATATATTCCTGTAAGAATATTTCTGGAGAATTGGGTAGGCATGGCGCTTTGCTAGAAGCCAACCTTGTCTTGTAAATCGATATAAACGTAGTACGAGGTACTTACGTGTTCGGACAGTCCGACGATCGTATTTACTGCCAACATATCCGGAGATCTCATGGGTCGCTTCCTGAAGATTCACCGATGACGTATGACTCGCACTTTGATTAATCTGGGATTAATTAGAAGAGAGAGAGATAGAATTAATCTGGGATTAATTCGATGAGAGAGAAAATTAATCTGGGATTAATTGCGGAGATATTTTATCTGGGATAAAATATTAATTAAAGAGAGAGAACGATTAATTTGGAATTAATCGATAAAATAATATATTCGATATATTATCGAAATTGGATTTCGACGCGGAATTAAAATTAGATTTTAATTCGGGCGAACGAATTAATTTAGAATTAATTCGTTAGCGACGTGAATAGTGAATTCGCTAGGCGTAATCATTTAATTACGACGCGACGGAAAATTCGTTAATTTGGAATTAGCGAACCCGAGCCCGAGAGTGATTGCGAGCGCGTTCGCATTTCGAATTCGAGCGCGGCACGCGAGTCACATCAAGCGTCAAATCGCTAGTCGCGTCAATCGTCAAATCAATTGTCACTTTGAGTGATGTGATATGACATGTTGTCACTTTATTAAAGTGACTTGATGTGAATAGTGATAGATAATGAAAAAAAGCACCTTTTTGCTTTTTTTTGACTTTTGCTTTTTTGAAAAGTAAAAGGAATTGTTTTAATAGAAATAAAAGTGGTAAAAGGTTTATATTTTATTAATTTTGGAAATTAAAAATATAAAAACCCCAATTACACTTTTTCTTTCTCTCTCTCTAATTTACGCATTGCTCTCAATCTCTTTTCCTCTCTTTTCCTCTTCCTCTCTCATGCATGGTGCGATTTTCCTCTCTTATTTTTCTGGTTTGTACGAAAATTGAGAAGCAAATGAAGATGAAACAAGTGCTAGCACACCTTGAGCATACTTAGGTGATAGGGAAACGAATTCATGTGCTTGGAGCTTTTGGAGCTTGAAGCTTGGAGCTTCAATGGTGGTCTTCAATGGCCGAAAATGGTGGAGATCTACACGCCCAAAACCGCACAGCCCACTGTCAAGGAAGCCATTGCCGAGCTTGGAGGGAGCTTAAAAAACGCACCTTTGTTCTTCAAACATCAAAACCGAAATTCAATGTGAGTTGATTCCGCCACCTCCTTTGATGTGTTCATATGTGATTTTTATGCATTGTTTGTGATCTTGTGGACTTGATTAAACTCCCACAAAACCCCAGCATAACTAATCTAGTTACAACACATAACTAGGGCTAGTAAAACTTGAAAATAAAAGACCTAAAGTAAAAATGCGCTCTAACGTAAATACTGAAAAGTAAATTACAATAAAAATAAATTGTAAGGTAAAGAATTACTTTTACTACTACTAATTTAGATATCTCTAATCATATAATATATAAAGTTGTAGATAACATTACCAACCAGCCATATAGGCGGTATCCTGATTAAGTCAACTCAAGTCGAAACCAGCCATTAAGGCGAAACCAAAAATAAACCTGCCATATAGGCGATAAGAAAATTTAATTACCAACCGACCAATCTGGCGGTATCCTTGATTAGTCAGGTTTAAACCAGATTAAAATGAATTAGCAACCGACCGTCTGGCGGTATCTCTTTTAAGTCATTATTTTAATAGTGAATATATTATATTTAAGGGAGATTAATGTAAATAGCAATAGTAAAAGAATTACCCTTCATCCTAGCTGGGGAAGTTACAATCCTCATGGTGAATAGTAAAAACTGTAAAAGTAAAGAAAGTAAATTACTATTCTTACAAAAGTAATTAAAATTTAATTACAAAACTGAAATTAAGGGAAACTAGAGAGAATACTCCCTATTACATAAACGAATGAGAGATAATGGTACATCTGAAATCAGAAAAACTGAGCTCTATTTATAGGTGTCAGTAAGGGTCTCGCGTCGCGACGACCAGCTCGCGTCGCGATGCCTGTTTGGTCGACGTGGCGCTTCTGGTTCGTCGGTTTCAGATTCTGGATAAGGTGATAGGCGACACGTGGCAAGGTGGTTGGAGCTCAATTATTGTGACACATGGCGGCTTTTGATTGGTCGGCTCAGATTCTTATCTGCACGTGTCAGATAAGGATAAGTCAGTCAATAATTGATGCTGACGTGGCGACACGTGCAATTTTATGTCGGCACCATAGAATTGTGACACATGGCACGCTGTGATTGGTGATGAGGACGTGGTAGTGACTTCGCTTTGTTTGGTCAACCGATGATAGGACGATGACGTGGTAGACACGTGGAGGGACACATGGCGACACGTGGCGAATGCGACGAGTCGGCACCGTAGGATGATGACACGTGGCACGGCGCATGTTAGCAGATCAGCTGTGATGGTGACACGTGGCACGACGCATGTTAGAAAGTCAAACTATTCTAAGATTCTGACACGTGGACCCGGTGCACGTTAGCACTGTTCGGCGCACGTATGCGTCGCGACGCGGAAATTACCAAAATGCCCTTTTCGTCCAATTTTCATGTTTTGGCCCAAATCACCTCCAGAGTGTCCTGAAACTTTATTTATCTACAAAATAACACAAAACACATTAAAATATTCACAAAACTCAAGAAACTAAACAAAATATTAAGTTAAATGAGTCGGAAATAATGATAGATTTATCACTCATCACACCCCCAAACCTAACATTTTGCTAGTCCTCGAGCAAAATACAATAAAATAACATAATAAAATTTAAACTAAGACACTTTCGTAGGGATCACGTTGCATTTAGCGTATGCAACAAGCCTTTAAACCCCTAGGTGTCCCTAGTGGACGAGTTGTAGTCTCGTGAGGGTTTACAGCAATGATACCCACAAACATTTTACAAAAGTAAAAAGGTAGTGAAACTAATGCACAAAAGCAAAAGACAAGCGAAAAGAGAATAAAGAAGTTAGTGACTCATCATGTGAAATTCTACTCCAAGTTACTAGTTGTTTGTTTCTTTCTAAATTACTGAATAAGTAAATTCTCCGATTATATTTACCATTCTCCATATACACAGCCAAATAATATTAAACAACTCATTTTTGCCCACAACAGTCATAAGTGCAGTTGATAAGAGAGTAATATTTTGTCCTAAAGTTTTATCAGAATTCACACCCTTTTGCTGCAATGGAATACTTTTTCTCATTTTTCTGATTTTTTTTCTTGATTTAATTTATTTATTTATATACAATATCTTCCATCTATGTAGCGAGTGTTGGGTCGGTGACTCCCAAACCAGTTGACTTTAGGGCACCAGGTGTTAAGACACCCCTACGGACTTAATTACTCAGACTTCATATATATATATTATATTTTGCAGCATCTTTTGATCCATATAGCGAGCTTTGGACCAGTGACTCCCAAACCAGTTGGCTTTAGGGCACTAGGTGTTAAAACACCTTACAGACTTAATAACTCGGATCTCAGATATTTTTTTTTCTTTTTTTACTCCTTGCTTTTTGAGATGCTTCCTCCAATTTAACTAGAGCACTGAATTTACAAACTTTTCAATTACAGTTCATGTCCGTATGTTATTATGCATGTTGATAATACCTGTCAACTGAGCATATGAAGATCCATTTAATCAGTATTATGGAGAATTCACAAATTAAATAATTCAAAATGAAATAAACAAAAAAATTAACTTATTTCGAAATAGGTTTGAGATACGTCTCAGGAGTGGATACTCCTTACTCAGCTATCTCTTACCAATTTCACCTTTTTAGTCAAAATAAAAACACAAAAACACAAAATATTTTGTAATTTTTGAAAAAATTTCAATATTTTTTTTTGTATTTCGAAAAATTTTTAAAAAAAATAAAAACAACACACAACTAAAAAGAAGATACTAATCAACTAATTCCCTCCCTCAAACCTAAATGAGACATTGTCCCAAATGTCTTAAACAGTAGAAGAAGAGTTTAGAAGATAGTACCTGGTTAGCTGAAATTCTACACGAAAGTTAAAGGTTAAGATCCAGATTAACACGACGCCTCTTACCACGATCGTCATCGGACCAATTTATTTTTGAGAAAGGATAGGGTCAACTTGTGGTTCATAGGCTAAGAGTTGGTCTATTAGATCTGGAACAGTTCTGACAGTAAAGAGTAGTTCTTTCAAAGGTTTTGACACGAACCCATTTCTCGGGCATCATCAAGAAACACACAGAGAAAATCATAAAATCTATCAACGTTAAACAGCCCAATTGGTTTCTGGTGTATGTTCAGGTTCGCCCAAGATAGTACTATAAAAACTTCCTCCAATGTGCCCAAGCCATCTGGCAAAGCAATAAAAGCATCAGCACGGTTAATCATTTCTATTAGTCGTTAAGACATACCTGGCACAATTAGCTCTTCTTCGTTTGATGGTTCAATAAGATTTGCCTCTGCCAAGGGTTTTGGGATGATTCCCAAAACGTGACTGCCTCATTCCTGTACAGCCTTTGAAACGATCCCCATTAGTCCAAGATTGCCTCCGCCATATACTAAGTGCATATTCCTTGCAGTTTAAGACTCGATCCAATTCATGTGCTGCCTTTACGTATTGTGGCTTAACACCAACACTACTACCGCAAAACCCACAGATGTTTTCAACTCGTCTTCTTGAAGTGGCTTCCCTGTTTTTTACTCTGGATGTCTTCAAAAATGCAATGATGAGTTGAATTTATAGTACCTGAAAAAAGGTGAGTAAAATAATAGCACTAGTACCTGCCAAATGACAATTATTAGTTAAACAGTAAAATAAATCGTGATAGTCAAAAAGGTCTGGAATCATGTCGGAGAGAAAGGAAAAAAAACAACAAACAAATTAGAATTATTAGAAAAGACAAATAGATATAATATTTACAAAAATAACGGCTTGATTGATGTCTATGCGTCAGGGACAAGCTTCCCATCCAATTTTCTTATAAATTGGTAAACATGGTCTTTTTGAGCCAGATTCCTATGACTTAACTGTTGTCTTTCTTTTTGAAATTGTGTATGTAATTTGCGAATGGCTATGTGTACATATCCACTGGGATGCGTCTCAAGAGTCGAAGATATATTATCTACAGACTCCTTACTCAAGCCATCCCTAATGAATTTAATTTTATCTTTACGATTATCAGACACCATTCCTAAAGAACGACAACGAGTATTTGCAATTCCAGCGTGCACATTTGTAACAAACACCCATTTGCTTAGCTCTACATTTCTTTGCATAGGTGCTTCTTCCAAAACCAGGCAGATTGAAATAAAAGATTCAGAAGACTCACCTGCCAATCGGACCCGTGCTTCATTACCCAACGAATATCATTAGGACACACCATGGATCGTCAGTAACCTCATCCGGTCCAGCGAGATTGAAGACTTTTCATTAGAGATTTTTGAGGGAGAGAAGGAAATTGCTTGTGAAGATTTACGAGAGCTTCTTCCATCGTGAAAGGACTTAATCTGTAAAAACTAAACACACCAAATTAAATCACACCAAATCACAATATATACACAAATTGCATGGGTTGCCTCCCTGCGAGCGCTAAGTTTAAAGTCGTCAGCTAGACTTTACTTCTCGATCGTTAGGCTGGATCTGAAAGTGTGACACTTTATTTTTGTCGCTCAAATGATTCTCCCCAGTAGTGCTTGACACACTGACTATTAACTTTGAATGTTTCGTGGTGTTGGGATCTAGTAACTCAACAGCTCCATATGGAAAAACTTGAGTGATTACAAATGGACCTGACCACATTGATTTCAACTTTCCAGGGAAAAGTTTCAATCTTGAGTTGTACAATAGCACCTGCTGCCTTGGTTCCAACTGTCTGGGCACTATTTTCGGTCATGCCATTTCTTTGTCTTTTCTTTGTACAATCTGGCATTCTCATAAGCCTGTAGGTGAAATTCCTCCAATTCG
Source organism: Zanthoxylum bungeanum (assembly GCA_019454045.1). Taxonomy (NCBI): domain Eukaryota; kingdom Viridiplantae; phylum Streptophyta; class Magnoliopsida; order Sapindales; family Rutaceae; genus Zanthoxylum; species Zanthoxylum bungeanum. Next base: position 28,452 of record SKCR01042911.1, read on the forward strand.
TTGAGTTGGTGAAGTCTTTTCTCTCATGCAGCTTGTGAATCAAGATTCAACTTCTTCAGTGCCCAGTACGCCTTGTGTTCAAGCTCAACTGGCAGATGACACGCTTTCCCAAACACCAATCGATATGGGGACATACCAATGGGTGTCTTGTAAGCTGTTCGGTAGGCCCGTAATGCATCATCTAATTTTGTAGACCAGTCCCTCCTTGTTGATCCAACGGTTCTTTCTAGGATTCTTTTGATCTCCCTGTTTGAAACCTCAACCTGTCCATTTGACTGTGGATGGTAAGCAGTGGCAACCTTGTGAGTAACTCCGTATTTGGATGGGAGCGCATCGAAGTATCTGTTGCAAAAATGAGAGGCACCATCGCTGATGATTGCATGAGGTGTTTCGAATCGAGTGAAAATGTTCTTCTTCAAGAATTTAATCACGACTTTTGAATCATTGGATGTCAGTGCAATTGCTTCGACCCATTTGGAGACATAGTGTAGGCATTGCATTTTTACACATTAGCCCAATGAGGAGTCTCGTATGGAGGCAACTACTTCTTTAGTCATGAAAGTCGCGGGAAACGGATGTTGGAAGGGTAAAGTTGGAAAATAGAATTTTGGATGGATTTAATCTCGTTGTTTAGCTTCGGCTGCTTGTTGGACTTCCGTTTCAAAGCTCACCTTAGGCCCAAAACTCCCATAGACCACATACCTAACCCAAACCAAGCCCAAATACCCAAGTCAAACCAAGTCAAACCAAATCCATGCCCAAAAGATGTGATTCACGCCCAAAGCCCCTTTATTTAGGTATATGTATATTTATCACATGTTAAATCTTGTTAAATCCTTACCTAAATAAAAGAAATCAAATCAAATCATTACCAAATCAAATCCAATCCCAAATCCTAATTAGGAGATGCATTCCTTATTAGAAATCAATTAGGAGATTCCTTCCTAATCTAATTAGGAAAGTCTTCTCTCTTTGCCTATAAAAAGAGGCTTTCACCCCCCATTCAAAACCCTGGCTCATACACCTCTCTCACACGCCTAAAGCATTCTCTTAAGCCTCCATTGCACGCCCAAGCATCCCCTGAAGCCTCCATTGCTGAGCCTTTAAGATCCAATAGCCTCCATTGCCGCATCTTCCCTCCGTCATCAACACCCTTCACGCCCAAGCCCTAAACTTAACCCTCCATTGCCGAGTTCCAGCCCCCATTCATAGCCTTAAAACACCCTCAAATAAACCTTATTCACAGCCCTAAAGTCGCATTAAACACCCTCCAAACACAGCCCCATTCGCAGCCCCAAAACAGTCCCTGAAAACACCCCACTGCACCTGTGAACTGCCGCAGTTCACCTTCTGTTCTGGTCGGTTTTTGTTGCGTCCTTAGCCCCCAAAACCGTCCTAAAATCACCTAAACACCATCCCTAAAACCTCCATAAAGTTTCCCTAAACAATCCCCACAAACGCACCTCCATAAGCCTTCAAAATCACCCAAAACAGTCCCTGAAAACACCCCACTGCACCTGTAAACTGCCGCAGTTCACCTTCTGTTCTGGTCGGTTTTTGTTGCGTCCTTAGCCCCCAAAACCGTCCTAAAATCACCTAAACACCATCCCCAAAACCTCGATAAAGTTTCCCTAAAAAATCCCCACAAACGCACCTCCATAAGCCTTCAAAATCACCCAAAACAGTCCCTGAAAACACCCCACTGCACCTGTGAACTGCCGCAGTTCACCTTCTGTTCTAGTCGGTTTTTGTTGCGTCCTTAGCCCCCAAAACCATCCTAAAATCACTTAAACACCATCCCCAAAACCTCCATAACGTTTCCCTAAAAAATCCTCACAAACGCACCTCCCTAAGCCTTCAAAATCACCTAAAACAGTCCGCTAAACCATCAAGACAGTGACCTGAAACGTAGCAGCGAAGCAGCCGCGAAACGGACTTGAAACAGCAGCCCGAACAGAACAATATCGAGGAAAGACGTTGAGTTGGTGAACTAAAAGAGTGGCGGATCATTCACCCTTCCAACGGACGTGTAACGCCCTTTCTTAGACGACAAAAGAGGTTAGACCTGAGGGCACCTTTTACCTATCTTCTTTATTCTTTATTTTATTTTACTTTGATATATAATTGCATGAGAGTCGTTTGAGGCATGATTTGATTGTTGGATGGGCGGGACATGTGTTCCCTTTTGTGGTATATAGGATGAAAACCCGGACGTAAATTCTGTAGCCGAATCCCAATGGACGGTAGTGCGGTTTGTACTCGGGATACAACGCCACGTACCACTTAAGAGACATATGTTTTGTCCCATCCAAACTTGTATTTGAGCATGTTATAGTCTTTAGGTTATTTGTTTATTATTTGAAGCATGGTTTAATTTAATTTGTTATTTATTTGTTAAAGCATGTTTAGGTTGTTCACTATGCATGTTCTTAGTTTATGATGCGTTTGGGTAATGATTCATACATGTTGATTTAATGGTTTAATATGCTTGTTGTGTTACATTGCGTGGAATTATTTGGATGAAATCATGTTAGATCTAAGTACCCTTGAGCATGATTATTGGATAGGTGCGGTTGATTTAGTGCACAAATTATATCATCACAATGACATAAGTAAGGGACCATTCCGAACCCAACGGTTTGAGGTCTTCCCTTGCGAGGGGTGAGTGCGGCCTTAAATCTTTGTCCCGGTTCACACCGGGTGGCGACTCCATGTTATTTCATACTTCCCAACTAGGCCGCGAGCCTAAAACAGCGTCGCCCAGGTTCTGTTGTCTACACATAGTCTATAGCAACCAGGATGTACAGGTTTCTGAATGATGGAACAAAGGGTCCCATGAAATCAATACCCCATACATCGAATATTTCCACTTCTAGAATGTTTTGCAACGGTCTTTCATTTCTCCTTGAAATATTCCCCGTTTTCTGGCACCTGTCACATTGAAGAGCAAAATGATAAGCATTTTTAAAAAGAGTGGGCCAGAACAAACCTGATTGTAGGACTTTGGCTGCAGTTTTGTTTCCGCTGAAGTGTCCGCCATATAATGATGAATGACAGTGCTGCAAAATACTGTTGACTTCCTCTTGTGGAACACACCGTCTCAATAATTGATCAGCACACCGTTTGAACAGGTACGGCTCATCCCAGATATAATGCTTGACTTCTTTGAAGAATTTCTTTCGTTGCTGAGTTGTCCATTCCAACGGCCATTTTCCTGACACAATGTAGTTGACATAGTCAGCATACCAAGGAGTTTCTTGCTATTTCATGGAAAATAGCTGTTCATCTGGAAAAGTTTCTTTGATTGACAGATCTTTGTCAGCTGTTTCTCCATTCTCGAGCCTTGATAGATGATCTGCCACCTGATTCTCTGTCCCTTTCCTGTCTCGAATCTCCACGTCAAATTCTTGCAGAAGAAGTATCCAACGGATCAATCTAGGTTGGCATCTTTCTTCGTGATCAAGTATTTGATTGTTGAATGATCTGTGTAGACCACCACTTTGGGACCCAGCAGATAGGAGCAGAATTTTTCGAAAGCGTACACAACAGCGAGCAACTCTTTTTCAGTGGTTGTG